>PVJA010009675.1:45681-60032 GCA_004027025.1 Myocastor coypus
ACATATTTTCATCATCAGATCAGTTTAGATTAATACATATAGGTATATAAGATTGATCAAACAATTAAACATTAACCCTTCTAAATCAACATTACTTTTTTTTTCTTTTCCCCTTTCTTTTCTTTGAAAGTTGACATATTGCATATTGTCCTCACAATCGTTCTACAGAGTACAGTGTGTGGGCATGACCCACCTCCCTGTTGATGTTGCTTAGAAAAAAAAAAAAAAGGAAAAGAATATACTTCTCTTTGGACTAAGAGGAAGCAGATACATATATCATATTCAAAGTTACCACGACTACACGTTTCAACCATTTGCTATTATACTGCTAAGTGATTACTCAATGAAATAGGAGAATGAAAGAAAAATAAAATAAATTTAAATGACTAAAAGCCTCATAACATCTGGCTACAATTGGAATCCAAGCTAATAAAGGAAATCTCATAAAGCCAGAAAAAAATCTTTATTAGAAATACTCTAATGAGGATAGACTTATGGTTTCAATAATATTAAAAGGCACGGTTAAGTATGTAATTATGAAAAGTAAAGAATTGTACTACCATCAACTGAAAATTTTCTACCATTATCATGTAAGCATGTTTATAAACATATTCAGACATTTCAGCAAAGATTTTACCCGTTGTGAATATGGATCCTGACTTAGACAATTTTCCCCTTTTTCAGTGTTCTGTAGACCTTTTCTGTAAATATTCAGGTGCTAACAATTTTGAGCTTGGTGGACCATACAATTTCTATCACAACTACTCCGCTCTGTCACTGAAGCAGGAAAGTAGTCATAAACAATGTAAAAGACTCAGCAGGACTTTGTTCCAGTAAAACTTTGTTTTCAGTAACAACCAGTGGGCCAGATTTGGCTTTTGAATGATAGTTTGTCCCTTTTTTCTGTTTGTTTTCTTGTGGTTTTGTTTTGGAACAGGAAACTGAGCTCAGGACCTGGTGGTACTCACCAGGCAGGCATCACGCCACTGAGCTATATCCGCAGCCCCATTAGATTACAGCTTGTCAAATTCTATTTTACAGAGTCAATCTCTGTGGGAGAATCCTGTAAGAATTCATCTTCCAGTATGGTCTAGGACAATTCCCTCCAACAGAAAGATAATATGAGCCACTAGGAATTTTAAAGTTGATATATCATGACTAGCAACTGTAGCTACACTTTTAAAGATAGATGAAATCATCTTTAATAGCATGCTTATTCCAATATAGCCAGATTATTGTCAACTTAACAATATCAAATATATACATATATGTATATATATATATATATATATATATTCTGAAATATTCAGTGGTTCATATTTTGCACATGTATCAATTTTATAGGAATATAAACAGTATATATATCACAAATATGTACTAAGAAATAAAGCCATTTTTAAAAAAATGCAAGCTCATCATCAACATATAGGAAAGAACCTCAGATTTTGTGTATTTAACAAGTTCCTAGGCAGTGCTGTGCCAAGGACCACACTCTAAGAAGCAATGCCTGGAAAGACTGCTTCAAAGAATATGGTTGTCACCGGAACTGATGCCTTACCTCCCCCCAAAAGTCTATCAGGTCCAGTCCCAGTACACCGGGCATTCCTGTTCAGGTCACCACCAGAAATGAAACCCTCTAAGCAAGAAAGCACTGTCTAGTAAGAATGTGATGTGAACCATATAAGTCATTTAAAAATTTTCGTAACCATATTTAAAATAATTTTTAAAAGCCAAAAACATACCCAGGAATGTAACAGAGGGGTAGAGTATGTTCTTCGCTTGTGCAAGAATCCAACACCACAAAAAAAGATTTCAATTTTAATAACCTTTTATTTAGCAGAATACTTTAAAACTATTGATTCCGACATTTAATATGGAAGGTATAAATGAGATCTGTTACATTTATAAATGTGAAACACACACACAACTGAGTGTGTGCTTTATAGCGTATCTTAATTTCAGCCAGCTCTACTGTCAGTGGTCAACAGGCACATATGGCTGGTGCCTACTCTGTCAGACAGTGCAGCGCTAAGGGCTTCATTCTCATGGCCTGCATGCTCAGCCCTGCGTGGTTCTTATATAACCTTGATCGTAACCTACTTCCACACTTCCTCCTATTCCCACCAAATTCTTCTGCTATGTACTCTAGAACTCATGGTCACACATTAGCAAAAAAAAAAAAAAAAAAAAAAAAAAACTTCCTTCTATTATTACACTCATCCCAGATAAATTCCTTTCAATGATTGCTCTGTTAGAAACCTGGTTGTCCATAGACTTTGCTTCTCCTCCTGCTGTGTGAAGTAGTGATTGTTTCTTCCTCACGTATCTCAGTGGACTTGAGCAATAACTGTTTTCTTTATCTTCATTGCTCCGTTCAGTCCCTTTATCTTCCTCCATCTCTTAAAAACCTAATACTTTGTACCATGCCATTACAGCTCAGATATCCACTATCTCCCAAAAGTTTCCTGTGTTCAGTGGTAGTGCTTTTGGAAGATGATTGGATCATGGTGCACTATGCTCAACAGCGGTGATGAATTTATAGTCAAACCTCCTTTGGGGTGGGAACTAGTTGAAGCGATGTATACTGAGGCATGTCTTTGGAGGGCATATCTCGTTTACTGGGTTCTGCTTTCTGGCTGCCATGAGATAAGCAGATTTCCTTTACCATGCCCTCTGCCATCCTGTTTCTGCCTTGGAGCCAACCAACTATGGACCATGGGGCATTAGAATGTGGGTGTTATATACTGTGTCCCAGCCATGGGATAGCTGGCTATACAGATGCTAATGAATTTTAGCACCTACTACCTCTACATTTGAGTGGCCACTTGTTCATCCCTGGTATCATATTATCATAAGTACTATCATACTTCAGCATCTGTTTGACTCTTTGATAGTCCTGATTCCACTCATCTTTTCTCAGATATCTACTATACAACATATAGAATCTATATTTAAGAGGGTCATAAGACACGTCTCCAGGGGCCCGGCGGGATGGCTCAGTGGTCTAAAGCGCCTGCGTGGGGAAGCTTGGGTGGCTTCAGGGACCGTGGTTCGATCCCCGGCACCACATGCTGCACCAGCCCTGCCCTTGGGACGGGCTGAGCCGGCCATAAAAATGAGTGAATAAACAAACAAAGGTTCTGAAACAAGAAAAATAAATAAATAAATAAAATAAAAAATTCTTAAAAAAAAAAAAAAAAGACACGTCTCTAGATCGCACCAACTTCAGTATCCATAGGACAATAGTTCTTCAACTTCATCGTGCACCCTGTCAAATGATTTCAATCCCATACTCACTTTTTCATATCGTCATTTCTTATTGCCAATGTTAAATTTCAAGGCCTTCCACTAATCTGTCCATGACATATCTTGTTGCTTCTCATTTCCTCACTATACTAAATGACAACCCTAAAGCTGGCATATCCTGCTCATCACCTACTCCTGGACATCTAAGTATGGTTAAGAGCAAATATAAAATCATGCTAACTGGCTAGCTGTAAATTTTTTTACTATTTGTAAATGATATTAAAATAGTCTAAGGAGAAATGGGAATGTTTGTTAATTATCACCCTAGCTACATTGATAAGCACTAGTTTAACTACTCTACTAACTGCAATGCGATATTACCAGAATAAAAGCAGATTTATAAACTATATGAAGCTGAAGAATAGGAATAAAAATCTTTTATTACCAAAAACACCCTTTTACACAATAAATCTTAAATCATCCTTAGTATTACACATTCCGAGTTGTTAACTTCATGTCTTATTTCATTGAGAAATTAGAAACTACTGGTTCCTCCCACAAATAAGTCTATCAGATGTAACCACTACCTTCCCTAATCTTATAATGAATAGCACGCCTCTGCTCTTATCTAAGACCACTGCCTAGACTTGGGAGTTGGCTCCCGTCTCTTGAGTATCTTGATCCCTTAAATCATACATTCTCTCTCTCTCTCTCACGTATCTTTGTTTTGTTTTCTAACAGAATCATTCTAACAACACACAAACATTTTTTTAGCCACTGGCGCATCATGGAGACACAATACCTGGCACTCTTAACTTAAAAAAAAAAAAAAAAAAAAAAAAAAGGAGAGGTTCATTTTGGTTTATATTTCATTCCCTATTTGGCTAGCTTCAAGGCAGCATGGCGTGGCACGGGGCATGGTAGAGATATAACTGCTCACCTCATGGAAGACAGGAAGCACAGAAGTAAGATAATCTCTTGCAGGCCACACCTCAAGGTACTTGCTTCTTCCTACCACCTCTCAATAGGAAATCAACTGTAATCCCCCCAAATCTATTCACCTTCCAGAAGCCCAACTTGTGAGTGCATAAGGCTCCTGGAATATATGTAGACAAATTATAACAAACATGCTATGGTTGCTTCCAATTTCAACAAAACCTCCCTACCAATAACTCTAATAACTCTCCAGTCAGCATCCCATTTCTGTTTCTTTTTTGAGTTCTGAGTTTCCTTTCACAGTAATCGATTTATCAATGTTTGATGTCTCTTTTTCCACTAGTGTCATTCATTTAATCTGTAACTCAATCCAGTTAAGTTTTGTTCTTATTCCTACTCCAGCAATCTCTTATTGAGGAAGCCTCTGATGTGCAGCTTGCCAAAGCAACCAATTCTCAGTCTGCATTTTATTCAAAATCATGAGGTCTTTTTATGGCATCAATCAACCTCCTTTTTCAAGTGTCTTTTTTTGTTGGTGGTGGTGATTTCTGTTTTTTTCTCCTGTAGCACTACCTACTCTTTTGTCAATCTCTTTTGATGCCTTCTTGTCCTCTTTCTGAATTCTGATATACAGAGTGCCCTTAAAACTATGCTTTGGCCTGTTCTCTGTCCAAACCCACTCCTATAGTCATGTCTTCTAGTTCCATGGCTTGAAATGGTACCGGTACAATATAAAATATATCTATCTTTGTGCTGTACTTTTAGAAGTCCTACATTATTGACTTGAATGTCTCATGGTATTCTCATATTTAACCTGGCCAAAGTGGAAGAGTTTTCTTGCTCCCCTTTTCATCTTCTGCCACTCAGTTAGAGACATCACCATTCACTGTTTCATCCAGTTCCTCAGCAAGTCTCATAACTCTATCTTCAAAGTATCTTCTGAGTCTCTCTACTTCTTATCATCTCCACTGCTACCACAGCAAACCAAGATACCATAGTAATCTCTTGTCTAGTCTTCTTTGATAACCTCTTCTAGCCTGCTATCCGATTTCCTTGCTTTCATTCTACTTCCCATTCCCAGCCTTGAGTCTATTCTTGAAAAACTTTAGGAAAGATGTTAAAGTACCCTTTGATTGTTTTAACTGTGATTAGGATACAATTCATATTTTATATACTGTCCTTTAAGCATCTGTTCCTAGGTCCTGCCTCTTTTTCCTATGACTATCTTCTTTGTTACTGTATGCCAGCCACCCAAACTTATTCTGGACTTGAGGCCTCTACCTTCTATCTGAATGGTTATGCTTGAGATCTGCTCTGTGCTTGCCTTGTATATCACTAAAATTCCTGCTTCGAAGTGAACTTTTAGGTATATAGATCACCGCATTTCAATCAATCCCCCTTGACAATCTCTGTTCTTTTACTTGACTTAATTTTCCTTTATTATACTTACAGCTACTTGAAGTTATATTTTTAATTGTCACTTGATTTTTTTCTTTTCTTTGTTTTTTTATTTTTGCTCTTCTAGAAATTAATTTGCATAGGTAAATGAAAGGATGTTGGATGGTCCTACTCATTAACCTCGGTGTCTCCTGCTACTAGAACAGTGCCTGCCACACAACGAGTACTGAGTAAATGAGTCTGAAAGTTCTCCGGAGATAGATCAAATGGCTGACCAAATGAGAATTAGCTGCTTGAGCTTTTTGTTTTGTTGTTTCTGGTGCTGACCTGGGCTGTATTGAACCAAAATCTCTTCTGCTAATAGAAAGTGATTCCTGAAATGTAGTCCATATCCAATGCTTGTTAAACATTGGATATAGACATTCTCAATGATCCCTGCTAATCAGCTAATTTGCCCGTTTCCATCGATAGCTGCTGGCTATTAGTTGCTGCTGTCCGGTCTCCATCTAACTTGGCTTACAAAAGCTTGCTTTTAAGCAGAATTTTCATTGCTCGCCTTACCATCTCCTTGCTTGGCTTTTCTTTCTTTAACAAGCACAACAGCATGCTACTGCATCTTCAAAGAGTAAATTAATTCCGTCCGCAAAAGGGTCAAGTGCTAGAAAGTGCATAGCCATGCAGTTTGCATGGCAGGATACAGAAGATATGATGCTAATAAGATTCTAAGATGAGAACAGCAGACTGTCTCTCGGGATTCAGATGAAGGGGTCTGTAAATTTTAAAAGAAATGGTCTCCGAAAACTAATGATGTCTGCTTTCCAATTCATTAATAATGTGGAGTGGGGAGATGGGAGTGAGATTCAGGCCACGCTTTGAAATATCAAAATGTAACGAGGAAGAAAACAGTAAGAGCGATCTCAATGGGGTCATAAAGCTGGGAGAAGGAGGCGCACTGTAAAAAGATGTGCTGGTGCTACATGGAGGCTAGGGAATCAGTCCAGCCCACGAGCATATATTTATGTGCATATAGTTCCTTTATCTATACACGAGTAGAAAAAACACTGCAACATTGATAAGGCTTTTGCAGTTTTCATATTTAAGCTGATTCAGAGAGAATATTTCAAGTATTGCAAAAAAAAAAAAAAAAACCATCTAAACTATCTGCCTCTCCATATTTACAAACTCTGCCCTTCACCTCTTTGCATTGCACACAAGGAACTGAGGAACAAGAACCTCAGCCTTGTTTGTAGTTAATAGTGGAAGAAAAAAAAACCCTCAGGCAAAGGCTAATGAACCAAGAGCAATTCTGAGCTGTCCTCTGTAATATCTGCCGAGGCAGTGTCTTTCCAAAGGCTGCTTGGACACATCGTGTGACCTTGCTGCTTTACATCATTAAAATTTCCCATTACTGAAATGGTGTTTGCATGGAGGGGCCCTTCTGCAGATGTTACGGTGAGGTTTCTCCCTGCTGCATTTGGAGTTTGCACTAATAGAAAATGCCTCTCTGCTTGAACAGTTCCCTCGAGCTAGGTGGTGAGCAGCAGCAGGAAAGTTTAGCTTTGGCTTTTATTTTGACAAAGCTATTACATTTTGCAGATTGAGGTTATGGTCTTTCCTCCTATCTCTGTATTTTATCTGCATGATATTTTCTGATCTCCCTTTTAAACTCCCATTAGTTACGTTTGAGGCTCTGGGGTGGCAGCCTGCCTTAAAGCCGTGATATCGTCGGCTTTTCTTATGAGCCACTAAATAGAGTGACTGACTCACTGGGGTTCAGTCATGTGGAACCTTTCCAAGGATCCTAGCTTTCAAAAGGAGACCCTGTGGGCCAGACAGAGGACATAGGTTGGGGGAGGGTGGATAATGCAACCGCTAAAGGACCAACAATCTTAAACACAAAAGCCTATCTTTATTCTCTGAGGCCATCGGCTCTGTCAGATAGATTCTCCTGAGAATCTTCCTCCTGAAGGTGGCCTGCTATGCCACGAAGCTGTGAAAGCTGAAAAAATTTGGTAGCATTTCCAAACCCCAGGCCCACCCTCAATCAGTATTACCATACATAACTCCTAAGATGCTACCATCCCCCTGTTCTGCACTACACTTTGTTTCATCCACAAGTCACATTATACTGTCATGCAACTCTGATCTTAAGATTTCAGTGAAAAGGTTCACAGTAATAAATACTTTGCCTAGAAGGGGAAGGTATATTTCAGAACACTGATTATTCAACTGTAGACTGTTTAGCACCAATCCAAATGACAGAGAGAGATGCCTCAACCAGCTCTCCCAAATCTCTCAGAGAACCTCAGCCAAGTGAGAGGTCCTGAACCCAAAGTGAGAGCTCTAATCTCTAAAGCAAGATAGCCTGGCCATTTCATTCTTCATGGCTTTCCTAGTGTAAGCAAGATGGTGAAATCCTCCCGATCAATGCTTCTGCAGCTGCAAGGGTACCACAACCGCGGGCCTCCAGCACTTCACTTTGTTCACCTACTCTTGAATGTGTGGGATGTGGCAGTCTAGAGTGGAGGCTGTCACAGAGATGGGTGACAGAGGTGAAGAATTTATTTCCCCAGGAAATCTCATTAGCGATGCAGTGCCTGTGTTTCCGAGGTTTCTGCTCCTTGGCTTTGTTTTCGGCTGAGTAACCGAGGCTGAAAGCTGTCTGGTGACTCACAAAAGGTCGCGTTCAGAGTCGGGGGGCATGGACCAGAGCGTGCTGCCTACCTGTGATTTATGTGTATTGAAGCTGTCTTGAGCCACTCATAAACACAGCAAGAATCCTACTCTCTTTTCATCAGTGCTCTTGACCAAGACTTGATTTACTGTTTTGAAATCAGCTGCTCCTTCAGTCCTCTACAATAGCTTCTTTAATAGCTTGTCATAACAGCTGATGACAATTTGGAGGAGCTCACATATTCAATATATTTTTTAAATTGACTGTGTACTATTCCAGGTACAGAGGCTTAATTGTTCCCTGAGTGTTTGCTGACCTAAAGGAAAGCGTTAATGAATCAGACTCTTCTTTTCTGTCTATGAGTGTATTGAGATGTGTATTCAATATTGTAGCAAATCACTGCTGAAAATTGGTTCCATGTCCCCGAGGCTACTTACCTCCAAAGGTGAAATGGCAGAAGTGCCTGCTAGTGAAGACTATGCGGATCTGCTATTTCTTGATGAGATTGCTTTAAAGTTTATTTTGAGAAGGGATGGAAATTGGATCTGAGAGTTCTAAGGGACAATATAGTTCTCATTCTGGTAAATAACAATCAGCATCATTTGTACCACTGAATGGATTTTGTTAGTTTGAAACCTAGACCTATATCATCATGAAGCTTAAGACTGATGTTCGGCCAGGGTGCAACCAGTAGTAGAGCCCTTTCTTAGCATGTGCAAAGCTCTGGGTTTGATCTCCAGTGCTGAAGGGGGTGGAGAGGGAAAAACAGAGGACAGCACTGAAAAAAGAGGCAGTCATTGCATAACAAAAAATATTAAAAGCATCTGCACAGAATAAATAAGACAAGACTTCTCTGAAACACAACAATGATTAAAATAAATACCTACTTCTGGACAGTTTATTTTATGTATTTGATGGCCTGGGTAAGTCAAATCATGCCCTTCCTTTCCAGTAGCCACTTGTACATCTATGTCCAGGAAGGTCCCTCTGGGGTGATTTTCAAAATACTAACAACGGAGCTGACAGGTATAGCAACCGTTCAGAATAAACTCACTAGTCCCACAGGACAGTTGTGTCAGCCACAACAGCCAGTGCCACTTTGCCGAAACATCAGCCCCGCTTTATAGCCCTTTCTACAGGTACAGACCTCACTTAGCCTTCAGAAGTTGGCCTAAATTTTATTTCTTTTCTTAAGCCTGTCTTATCCTCTCCAGTCGACTTCTTGATTCTGAATTCTTACAATATAGCCGTGCCCCCAATCATCCTTATATCGTATAGTATTATTGAAAAGGTATTGTACATTTTTATATTCCCAATAGCACAATGTGGCACAGATGTAGCATTTCAAAAATGATTGTGACATGGAATATTTTGGCAATATGCACAAATGATGTTTTAAAGTGCTATATTCGGTAGAATGCTAATTTGAATTTCCTTCTTGAGCTTGAGATTGATATCCAAGTACTCTATTTTCTTGCAGCAGAACCATCTGAAAAAAAATTACATCTCATCAAAGCACTGTAGCACTGGCATACTATCACTAGTGTCTCTTCTACTGTAGATTTTCTTTCTTCATATACCCTGCACATTTTTCCAGGTGATGAAAAGCTTTCCTCCATTCTCTTTAATTTGGAATGGAATGATATCTGCAATAGAAAAGTAAGACTTCAGTTTTCACCAGAACCTAGGAAAGTTATGTATATTACATTTGATTCTTACATATTGTCCTAGTTTCATATTGGGGCAGCATACATAATTTATGCTCAGAAAAAAATAACATTGAAATACATTTACAAGAAGTTACCCAAATGTTGTATCTTTTTTAAAAGTTAGATTATCTCAAACTAAGAGCATAATTTTTTCCTCCTTAGAAATGATATCAAGGAATCAATGTTCTAAGCCGGCTCTACAGTTAGTTATTGTCAAGCCGAGAACAAAGAAGGGTCTTAGACTCTGCCAAGGTGGTTTTAGAAAAAAAGGTGAGGTAGATTCTCTGAGAAAGTCTGGAGGAGGCAGAACTTCCAAAGCACTGAGTATTATTCCCAGATGATGCCATGTGTGTGTATATGTGTACAGTGTGTCACTATATCTATAGCAAACAGGGTATGTAAGATAGTAACACATCAGAACAGTATTGCAGGGCCGGTTCTAGTCCTGGCTTTGCTATAAACTCTCTGGACCTTGAACCTGTCTGTCTTAGTCATTTTCTCATTGCTGGGAAATAATATGTGACACCCACAACTCCGAGGAAGAAAAGCTTCTTTTGGCTCACATTTACAGGCTCTACCAGGTGGCTCCACATCACCACATCAGCAGCATGGTGGAGAGGGCTGGCCACAGAGGAAAGCGGTTCACACCATGGCTGCCAGAAAGCAAAGAAAGGAAGAGCCAGGGAAGGAGATTTGCCCTTCCAAGTCATATCCTTGGTGACATGCTTCTTCTGATCAGGCCCCACCTATATTAACAAAAGTCAGCTACAACACCCCTATGACTCAGCCACCTTTCAAAATCCTGTGAATGTATGATCCCTTTGAAGGACATTCTTCTTCTTCTTCTTCTTCTTCTTCTTCTTCTTCTTCTTCTTCTTCTTCTTCTTCTTCTTCTTCTTCTTCTTCTTCTTCTTCTTCTTCTATTTTTCCTTTTTTTTTCTTTTTTTGTTACGTGGTCTTGCTATGCAGCTTGATCTCGTAGTGATCCTTCTGTCTCAGCCTCCCCAGCTCCCCAGCTCTGCGATTGCAGGCCTGTGCCACCACACCCATTCTGAGGCGGCACTGCTCACCCAGGTTCCAGGGACAGTATGGCATGCGGTACTGGGGATCAAACTGGGGACCTTATGGTGCTTGCCAGGCAGGTGCTTAGGCCACCAAGCTATCTCCTTAGCCCTTGATGGGCATTCTAGTTCTAAACCACAGCAACACCATTGTACCTTTCTGGCCTTTTTCTCCTATATAAAAATGGGCAATTTTACTCTAGAAGGATCCTTTCATAACATGCATAAAGCATGTTATGCATATGTGCTACCACAGCAAGCACAGGTAAACATGTTATGCAAGTCAACTTTCATAAGGCCATCTCTCCCCAAATCTGTTTTTCCTCTTCATACTGCCTCTATATTTTACATTTATTTCATTCTGTTGAATCCACTCACTCTTCATTCATACTGCTCACAGTTCAATAGTAATATGACAAAGAGGAAGCAAACTCTTAGGCATGTAGTAAATATGATAGTCCATATTTTATTTACTGTAAATATGCCCCTGTCTTAATCTGAAAGCCCCTTATAAGCAAAGACAATACCTTTTTTAATTTATTCTGATAGTTTGTAGCACCTGATGGGTTCAGAAAATAGATGGCAATAATGATATTTTAGATTAAAAATTAATATTATTTTCTATTTTTTAACAATTCTAAATGCATAGCAGAAAATTACTACTTATGTATACACTCACCATTAACTCTGTGCTAGATTTAGCGGATAAGAGTTGTTACAAATCAACACTAATGTTTTTAAGACATTGCTAATTAGAGCCACCTGTGAGTATATTAGTTTGACTTGTATAATATATGACTTTATAGTGAAAGGATACATGTGTTATATGCTGGTGTTTGTACATAGTTAACTTAGAGTGCTTCACGTTGATTTTTCAGGCCTTCTCACTCTTATCTAAGTCTTGTTTTTGTAACTCGAATTTTGATAGTTTTCCCAGGTAACAGTGCTAGAGGCATTACCTAATATTTGGATATTTTCAAAACTCATTTTCTTTCCACTTAGGTCCCTTATACACAGTAGAATAACTTTCAAGTTCTTGCTTTCATGAATAACTCTTGTTCTTGACTGTTGTAACACTAACTACTAGAAAAAAAGCACAAGGTGCTTTAAAAAGCCCTAGCTTCTAAATCTCTTTTTTCCTTCCCTAATAATAGTAACAGTATGGTAATAGAGTAATAGCCTTTAGTATGGCTAGTCACATGTCCCAGCCTCTCTTCCAGTTAGTTATGACCAAATCAGCAAGTTCTCTCAGTGGTTGTGAGTGAGCATGGTATGTGCCACTTCTAGATTGTCTTAAGAAGGCAGGAATGTCGATTTCTTTCTTTTTGTTGGTTATAAAAACATGTGTTCTTGTGTTCTCTGATTTAACGAGCAGTCAAAATGTATTTCTTGGTATATCCCTAGAAGACTTCTTATACCTGGAACATAAGGTCATACTTTGCTCCAAAAAATATCTGAAAAATTGAGACTATTTTAGCTATTATAGTTGCAAGTGGGCAAGAGAAAATGGGATCAGAAATGAGTAACTAATAATACTTTCAATAATGACCTAAATGCACAGAGGAAGAAGTTAGAAGAAAAATATTAAAATAGCCCAACTTGAAAGGCATAATAAGTTTTAAAACTAATGATGTAAGCAAAAGGCCTGGAAGCACTATTTACCAGCCATTATCTAGTTCTTTAACAATTCAACATAATTAGGAAAATTCTTGCTGTTCTGATCCAGACAAAATTGAGCCAGGCTTGATAGTGAATGTCTGTAATCCTAGTACTCTGATGAGCAAGGTCATCACAAGGAAAGAAAACTAAGCCCAGGAAACCTAAGTGATTCAGAAAAATCCTGTCTCAAAATGTTAGAAAGGGGCCAAGGAGGTAGCTCAATACGAATCCCCTGAGTAAATCCTAAGTACTGGTTTTTAAAAAATGAAGACAAAAACAACAGCATAAAGCAAGACAAAAATACAGAAAGTTTTAATTGCATGCAAAAGCTCAATATGAATTAATATTGAAAAATTTGAAAATTTAATATGTTGAGAATATACATATATAATACATAATATGGTATGTATATTTGGTTCAAGAAGCAGAATGTTATCATGGAAAAGGTAAAAGGAATAGTCAAAGATGTGCCCCTTAAGAAGACTCCAAACAAGATGCTACTACAGATAAATTATATTATAATTTAGAGATAATCCCAAAGTTACATCAATTTTTCATAATATAAAAAACGAAGAATGAGAAATGACTACATTTGAAATAGCTAACATAATCTTATAAAACCATACAAACAATAATAATAATAAAATGAGTCAACTTAAGTTATATATATATATATATATATATATTTTTTTTTTTTTTTTTTTTTTTTGTCTTTTTGAGACAGGGTCTCGCTATGCAGTTGAGGCTAGTCCTGAGCTCACTTTTGTAGCCCAGGCTGGTCTCGAACTCGCACCAATCCTCCTGCCTCAGCCTCCCGAGTGCTAGGATTACAGGCGTGCGCCACCACGCCCGGCTTAAGTTATATATTTAAATTCTAAATGAAAAATTCTCAAATCAAATTTTGCAGTGTTTTAAAAGAAATTGTTTCTAGGTGATATATTTCTGAAGTTATTGACTGATTAAAATTTATTTCTGGAATGCAAGGATTGTTTAACATTAGAAAGTCTATTATTATAATTCATTACCTTATCACATTCAAGTATCAATCCATGTGATCATTTTAAAAGATACCAAAGAACAGTTTGATAAAACTTTTCTTTTTTTTTGTGGGACCAGGGTTCGAACTCATGACGTTGCATATTGCCAGGCAGGCACTTGTGCCACAGAGCTATCTCCTCAGCCCCGATAAAACTTACTTTTAAATTAAATGAAACTTTGAAAATTCTTCTCTAAGTAAGAGGAAAAGATACTAAAACAACTGGAGATAACAATGGATCTAAGTTAGCTAAATCTAACCGATGAGGTATAAACAAATGTCCAGGATACCAATAGAACCTTAAGAAACTGACATTGCCAATAAGAACAAATGTCAAAAACCTTCAACTTCAACTTTACAAAGATTACATGCATAAACCTTTGATTGTATATGTATCTGCTTCCTCTTAGTCCAAAGAGAAGTATATTCTTTCCTGTTTTTTTTTCTTTTTTTCTTTCTTTTTTCTATGCAACATTAATAGGGAGGTGGGTCATGCCCACACACTGCACTCTATAGAATGATTGTGAGGACAATATGCAATATGTCAACTTTCAAAGAAAAAAAGGGGGAAAAGAAAAAAAAAAGTAATGTGGATTTAGAAAGGTTAATGTTTAGTTGTTTGATCAATCTTA
>PVJA010009676.1:0-59933 GCA_004027025.1 Myocastor coypus
TTTTTTTTTTTTTTTTTTTTTTTTTTTTTTTTGTAATGAGCACAAATATAAAACCTAAAAACTGATCTCCAACCTGAAGAGTACCTGGAATGAATTCGTGTTCTCTAAAACCGAAGAATGAATTCTAGGAACAAACAGAGGTAATGAGCAGAACATATATATTGAGGGAAAGAAAGCTCCTGTCCAAGAGAGGGACAGAAGAGGGGTCCTGAGTGGGTGTGCCCCTGAGCCACTACTGTGAAAATATCATTACTGAGCGTAATAACCACTGTTAATTTCCTAACATTTTGTATTGTTTTGGGTTTTTTCTCTTTGAAATAAAATTTTAAAAAAGAATCTAGTAAACTGCCAATACAGTATTATAAAAACTTATCTATTAGTTTATCTATCCAGCTCCCATGAAAAATATCTATATTTTTCAGTCACCATACAATTTTTTTACTATGCAGATATATATCTGGTAATGATTTAAAGTGATGAAAGAGAGAAATAGTTGTGCAAAATTTTTTTTTTTTAGTGAAAATAAATTAAAGCATTGCCAGGTAGACAAAAGCAAAGATTTGGCCACTAACAGACCTGTCACTTAAGACAATTTAAAGACAATTTGGCTGGTTTTATAAAACTGATTAGGCAGCAATTCAAACACATACAAAGAAATTACGGGGTCCAATAAAGTTTGCTATGAAGGTAAATATGAGAGGACAAACACATTTTTGATGTAACCTTTTTTTATATTATTTTAAGTGACAGCATATAAATACATACTGATGAGTATTCATTGGTATTTTATTTATGGCTGTAGCACAAAACATAATGGAGAAAACAAAGCTGTGTAGAAGCACTTTCTTATATAACTGAAATTAAATTATTTTTTAACCCAAATTCAATTACTACACATTAAGATTGGGAGCTACCACCCAAATGCTAAGCAAATGACTTAAAAATATGTGATGAAGAAATACCAAGATGTTCACAAGGCCAACCAGAAATTTCTGATAAGCTTGTAGAAAGAAATGACAAAGAAAAAAGGAATAAAATGACAGAAGACCTTTAGAGTACTTATCATAGCCAAACAAAAATAATAATACCCTATCAGTAATTGCATGGATCAAAATGAATTAAATGATTCTTCATCCAAGTGCTCTGCTCTCTTTCTCTTGCCTTCAAGAATCCCACACTAGCAAGGATGAAACCACACACTTCTTCCCAGACTTCAGAAGAGTGATCTCAGAACTTTAGATTTCACTTTAAAAATGCAGTATATTCTCCTATAAACTCTTCAAGTGCTGACTTCTTGAAGATCACTTTGTCTGATGTTGGTGTAACTACACCAGTTTACTTGTATTTTAAAACTTTTACAAAGCACGTTTTTTTAGTGGGTACAGGGTCTCACTACACTGTATGAGTCACTCACAGTGACAGCCTCCTGTCTCAGTCTCTATTAGTGTGGAGGTTACAGGTGTGCACCGCCATGGCTCGTTTGTACAGAGCACTTTAAGAAACTTAATTTTTATTGTAAGCTTAAAAATATTTTAAAATACAGTGCATGAACTAGAAAGATGTATCTTCTCTATTATGTATTGGATACCTTTGTATAAATTCTCACATTATCACTATTCTGCATCACAAAGCAGCTTATTTTTAATGTACTCACTGCTTGTAATTTTTGAGATTTGTTTTGTTTCCCATATGCATGGAAAATTTGGACATTCACTGTGATATAGCATTATAAATCAGAGCACTCACTCGTATTTGCTAGGGTCAAGATTTCCCTTGTAGGGGCCCGGCGGGATGGCTCAGTGGTCTAAAGCACCTGCTTGGGAAAGCTTGGGCAGCTTCAGGGACCGCGGTTCGATCCCCGGCACCACATGCTGCGCCAGCCCTGCTCTCAGGGTGGGCTGAGCCGGCCATAAAAATGAGTGAATAAACAAACAAAGGTTCTGAAACAGGAAAAAACAAACAAACAAACAAAAAAAGATTTCCCTTGTATGTCACTTACACTCACTGCGTTTTTACATAGGGCATAACTATCTTTTCTTTGAATTTTCTTTCTTATAATTCTTTATCAGTACAATTTAGATATGCAAAATAATCATATTTATCATAGGAAATTTGCACATGATATATTTCAGTTCCTCTTTTTTTACCATTTGCATTCCATCTCTTCAACCATTCTCTGCTGTCTTATTTGCAAAACATTTTATTCTTTTTTTTTTTTTTTTTTTTTTGCTTAAATTCACCCCCTCTATTCCCCTTTCTCTTTGAAAAATTGCTTCCTATTTTACAGTAGCTATTACACATTTTGGTTTTTATTGACACTTTGTTTCTCCCTCCCCCTCCCTCCTCCTCTCCCCCCTCTTCCCCCTCCCCTTCTCTCCTTCCCCCTCTCCCTCTCTCTTTCCCTCTTCCTCTCTGTCTCTGTCTCCCTTCAGAGAGGCATGGTGGCATATGCATGTAATCCCTACACTTGGGAGGGACTGGAAACCAGACTCCAATCCAGTAAATGTCAAATGCCACCCCTCAGTCCTGGATTCAAAAGTGTAGAAGCAGTTCCTGGCTTGCGGGACCACAAGGGGGACTGCCCTCCCCATACTTGGTCCAAAAGTACAGCAGACAAGAGGCCTTGGATGGTTAAGTTCACTGCTATTAATTTTCTTCACATGACTGCTTTCATTGTTCCAGTATGCTCATATGTTCCAGAATGTTGTATGGGCATTATAATTTAATTGTAGATACTGTTTAATCTCTTCTTTAATTTCGTCTGTGCCCCACTGCTTGTTCTGTAGGATATTACTTACTTTCAGCAGGAAGCCTTAGTGGTTCTTTAGCCAGTGGTTTTGAATTTTATTGCATTATATGCTGTAGGGTGGAATCCTCTGTTAATATTTACTAAGTCCATTTGTTCACATAGTTCATTCAGTTTCGATATTTCTTTTTGCTTAGTTGATGTATTTGTGACAAAGATGTAGTAATTTTCCCGATTAAAATTTTGTTAGTACTTATTTGAGTTCTCGTGTCTGCTTATATTTATTTCATATGGGTAGACACCTCTGTATTTGGTGCATGTATATTTATGATTGTTATCTCTTCTTAGTTTTCCTTCAACAAAAATATAACGCCATTTTTTGTCTCTTTTAATCAGTTTTGGCTTGGTGTTCAAGTTGTTTATTAATAGTGTTGTTATCCCTGCTTGTTTATCTGTGTGCCTGTCCTACAGAGTACTGTTTTGTCATCTCTTGACTTCTACTCTATGAATGTTTTTTAGTTAAATACCCTTCTTGACTGCAGCATATTGTTGGATTTTGTGTCCTACTCCATTCTACCACTCTATTTCTTTTGATTGGTGAATTGAGACCATTTTTATTTTTATTGATGGTCATAACTGATAGCATTGGCGTTTTCTTGGTTTTGTTATATAATTTTCCAATTGTTGGTTCTCCGTCTTTCTCCTCTGTTTAGATGCTTCCTCTGCCTGTTGGCTTCTTTCTATTTCTGCTCTTTGAATTGTGGGCTTTGTCTGTCTTACCAGAATATCTTTTGGAGTCTTTGTAGGACTGACTTGAATGTCATGAATTTCTTCAGTTGTTTGTGTTCGCCAAAGTATTTTATTTCTCTCTCAAAAACAATTTTGCAGTATATATCAATTGAAATTGAATGTCATTTTCTTTCAGAGCTTAAAATACTTCATTTCAAACTCTCCTTGACTTAAGAGTTTGTACTGAAGTCTTCTATGACGCTGCTAGGCTTTCCTTATAGTTTGTCTGTTTCTTTTCTTTAACAATTATTTTGTTGTTGTTTTTTCTGGTACAAGGGATCAAACTTAGGACCTTGTACTTCAGGGCAGACTCCTACATCTCTGGCTATATTCTGGCCCTCTAATAACTTTTAATATTCTGTTGTTGTGCTGAATTTCTGGAATATTATTATATGAATTGGTGTTATAGTTTCTGTCTAGTTGTTCCCTCAAAGCCTCATGCAATCATGGGGCATGGCTTCTATAGATGGAGACTTGATTCATGATCTGTAGGATTGTGTTTTAGTACTAATGGGATTATAGATCTGAGTAAGGCTGAGACTATGGGTGTGGTCTAGGACAGATATCCTAAGACAGAGAGCCTGAATGTAATATAAAGAGCAACAGAGAGACAGACTAAAGCTGGAGCTGTTGCTCTCTGCTGCCCTGTTTGGTTGGCTTCCTCTGCCACCATTTTATTACTGTTACCCCTCCATGAACTGGATGCTCTCGGCCCTGTTCCACTCAGCCTTGGGCCAGCTGAATATGGACTGAAACCTTCATGAACTGTGAACTAAATAAACCTTTCCTTCCTTCATTTTGAGTGTTGGCCATTTGTTCCAGCAACGAGTAAAAAGTAAGACAATTGGTATAGATTTACTTTGTTCATGATTAATTAGAGTCTATGTACTTCACTTATTTTTATGTCAAGTTCTTTTTCCATGCTTGGAAATTTTTTTATTGTTATTTCTCCAAACACATTTTGTATATCATATGTACTAACCTACTTCACTAACCCCTAACCCCTAGGACCTACTATTGTCATTTGGCTCTATGATTCTGAGAAGCCTAGTTGTATCATATAAGTCAATTCATTCAGTGCTTGCCTTATTTTATTTGGAAAAATAACCTCAAGGTTTATCCAGGTCCTTTCCCACAAAGGTGGAATGGCACTGCTTCCACGCATGTACCACATTTTAGCTTCCCACTCAGGTATTCTTGATGGAACCTGGCGTTGCTTCTACTTTCACTGTAAGAATGATGTAGCTATTGGGGTAGCTATGAATATAGGTCTAAGTCCAAACGCTAAAACTCTTGTTTCCCCCTGTGTTTAGGGCCAGGGTCTACAAGGTCTCACTGCATAGATCAGATTCCTAGTGATCCTCCCTGCTTTTTAGCCTCCCATGGGCTGGAATTGCAGGCACGCGCCACCACACCCAGTCTCAATGTCCACCTCTGCGGGCCTGTGGGCGGGGGCCGGCATGGCAGGCCCCAAATGGAACCCTGGCGGCTCCATTCTACCCAAGCAGATGCTTTAGTCCGCTGAGCTATCAGGTCGGCCCTTAAAACTCTTCTTTCAATGCTTATAGTAATGTACTCTGAAGTGGAAGAGTGGGACCTTATGATATTCAATCTTTGATCTTGTGAAGAAACACTGCCTTGTTTTCCATAGTGACTGTTCCGTTTACATGCTCGTCAAAGGACCCTAGGGCTTTAATTTCTCCACGTTTTGGTTGGACTTATTTTCTAGGGTTTTTCGTTTTGTTTCGAAATTAGTCCTTCTCATGAATATAAGGTGAATTCCCTTTGGCTCTGATTTGCATTTTATTCATGATTTATAATGTTGAGTATTTTTGTATTCATTGTCTATGTGTCTCTTTTAAAGAGAAAGAAGGAGGGGGAAAGTTGATGAAAAAAGAAATTAAGATGTATTATGTACCTGTACCATTTCCACACAAGGAATGTAAACCTTCTGTACTGCAAAACAGGCACTAAGAAACGCAGATGGAAAAGAAAAATGAATGTCTCTTCAAGCTCTTTGTCCATTTAACATTTTTGACCATTATGTTTCAGGAATTTGAGCTCTGGGAGTTATATGTGTATTCTAGATGCCAATCTGATATAGGCTCTGATTCATAAATAGTGCTTCCTGGGCTTTTATTGTGTAGGGTCTTTTAAATCACAAAGACTTTTCATTTTCATGAACTCAAATTTGCTTGTATTTTTGTTCCCTGTAACTTCAGAGCCATATCTAAGAGATCACTTTCCAACAAGAAGTCAAGCAGGTTTTCCCCATACGTTTTTTCTAAGACCTTTATAGTTTTGGTTCCTTCATTCAGGGCCTACTTCCTGTCTCCTTATCTCTCCTCTGCCGTTAGGCTTTCCAGCCCCATCCCAACCGCACATGCGCGCTCCAAGCGCACCTGGCGCGCTGAGGCTCCAGGCGCCTCCAAGGCTGCTCTGGGGAGAGGTCCCTCGGGGCTGAGCCTTCTTCCCAGTGCCAGGCTGGCTGTGGCTCCGACCCCACTCCGAGCGCTGGCTGGCGCCCTCCCTTCCGCGGTGCTGCTGAACGCACAAGTACAGCCCTGGTCTGGGTGCGACAGTGGGAGCCCAATCTACAGCACCCAGGCTCTCCAGCCACCCCGAGTCCTAGCGTCCTCCTTACGGGGTGCAGGAAGCCTGAGAGGAACAGCAGGAGAGACAATATTTTATAAAATTTATTTGAGGCGTGACGACGTAAGGGTTGTAAAGTACATTTTCTTCTTTAGGCCATTTGCCTGCGACTCGGGTGGGCGCTCTTAACTTTCCCCGTGGCAGTTTTCTGGAACAATGGATGCATTACTGTGAAGGAGAGCAGGACATTCAGTGAGGTTCTGTAGCAGCTTCAGATCAAAGCAAACATTTAAGAGTCAAAAAGTCAGTTCTTCTATGATACCCAGGTTTTATTCTCAGAAAACCGCCCAAGAAATCTAAACAAAAAGCTAGACATAAACCGTATGTTTTCATTACATTATTATTGATTTACAAATTAAGTATCAGGTAGACAAAAATTAAAACTATGAAATAATCCTAAAAATACAGAACTTCAATTTTGAACTCCTGTGATTTTTTAGGGGAAAAAATTATGTGGGCAGATTAAATGAGAGATTAGTCATAAAATTTTCTCCATCAGTATGGTGTACCGTACCCTAATACGGAAAGACAATAGAATTAACATAGAAAATTTCATTTTCTGGCTAATATTCAGGTTGATAACATGCTAGCTTTAATTTTTCCATAATTTATTTTAAATATATTTCATATTTCTAATTCTAATATTTCTAAGTTACAGCTTATATTTTTTGCAAGTAACCATCCCCACTGTCCATTTCCTGAAAGCTTTTCATTTTGCAAAGTTGAAATCCCCTATCCATTAAATATCAACTCTGTGTTCCCTGAGGCCCCAAAATACAAAGCACACACTGTCACTAATCACAAGGAAAATGAAAAATCAAAGCCACAGCAAGATGCTACTTAGTTCACGCCCAGATGTTAGCTAATATTACATAGAGATCACAATCCTCAGTGAAATAGGTCAGACCTGCATTTATAAATACAGTATTGTCTCCCCAATGTAAGAAGCTGAAAGACGGAATAAACTCCAAAAGATACAGTAGATGCTGTGAAAGGCAAAGAAACCATGCAAAGGAAAGGCGCAACTGGGATGCGGGAAAGGAAAAAAGAAAAAGAGGAGAAAACCCACATGCTCTACACAGGTGGCTTGGTTTATTGTACTGTTGACTTCTACAGCTCTGTTAAAAGCAAGAGTTAAATGCTTAATTTTTTTTTTCTCTTCTCTCGAATTTTTCTGACCATTTTGCATGCTCATATCTGGTAATCTGAAGAACTAATCTGAAGACAAGAATATGCAATACACAGCCATTGCTGACTATCTGTTTATTTACTGAAATTCTGTATCATTTCTAATGCTCTTTTTTTTACTATGTTTTTATTCTCTTAAAAATCATGATTGTACATAAAAGAGTAAAATAAAATAAAAGTAAAACAGAACCACAAAATTGAATGGATGTTGGCAAACAGGAAACTGGATGTATTGCTGGCAGAAATGTAAAATGGTGCAGCCAGTGTAGACACTGTAGAGTAGTTTTTCAAAACAATTGAAAATAGAATTTACCTAATCTCAACTTGGAAGGATGATAATGATGATGATTATTAGGGCTGGCCAAATAGCTCAGCAGATTTTTAAAGCTCCTATAAGCAGGCACAGGGGCCAGGTTCGATCCCCAGGCCTGACCTGGCAGCCCTGCCCCCAGGGCGTGCGAGACAGCAATTGAGACTGGGTGTGGTGCTGCACGCCTGTAATCCCAGCTCTTAGGAGGCTATAAACAGGTGGATCACTACAAGTCCAATCTAGCAGTGAGACAGAAACCCAAGGCCTTCACACTGAGATAAGTCCCCAGCCTTTATTTTGAGCCAAAGTTTTTCTGAAGCAGGGCCAGCAGGGTAGCTCAGCAGACTGCGTGCCTGCTTAGGCAAACTCAGAATGGTAGTTCAATCCCCAGCACCACATGCCATGCCGAGCCACCACGGAGATCAGAGCATGGCGGCGCATGGCTGTCATTCCAGTACTGCAGGGGCTGAAGACAGGAGAATCACTAGGAGTATGAGCTGCTTAGTGAGACCCTGTACCAAATACATAAAAAAAAAAAAAAAAAAAAAGTTTTTCTGGGGCAGTAATTAACCTTGCTCTTTTCACACTTGAATCATTTTGCCTCAGCCTCCCAGAGTACTGAGACTACTAATATTACAACAGACTGGGACCCTTTCTTTTCTTTCCTATCTTTCTTTCCTTCTTTCCTTTCTCTGTTCCTCTACTCCTTCTTTCCTCCCTCCTTCCCATATTCCCTCCCTCCTTCACCCTTATACGTAATATTTGCAGGTAAAGTTCAAATACTAGCTGTGCTTTCCAATTTATAAAAGGGAATGAATAATACAGGAGGGAGCCAGGTCAAATGCCTGGGGCAGCCTTTGGCAAAATTCTAAATTCAGGTCTACCAAGGGTACTCCGTCTTCCCCACTTGTTGCTTTGAGGTCTTAGGGACATCTTGTGGCCATAACAAGAACTGCAGTGGGAAGTTTTCAGTTGCTTAAATGGATCCAGAAATACATATGATGGTAAAAGTAACAGGGCAGCTACTCTCTTCCACCCAACCCTTTCAGTGTATTGCGACATGGTGCACAATTTCCTCGGATTCTCTAATAAACACACCCCATCCCTGGGTCACAGTCATCAGTCCCTGGTGTTCCTCGCCAGGGACTGGTCACCTGGCTTCTCAGGCCTACTCACCCTGTGCAGGGTCTCATCGATCCTTGAAAGACAGACCAGCTGGGGACACGTTTGAGAAGTAGCCCTCCTAGGTATCACAATTTGTGACCCAGAGCACATTTCTTCCAACTTTAGTTGCAAAGAAAACAGCTTTTCTAAATGAATAATAAACACCTTTCGTTTCAAAAAATAATGATGGTAAGTATCCACCCCTTGGATGCTCTTCCCCTTAAATATCCAATGGAGTCAAATACCCAGTAAGATCTAGATTTGGGTTGGCCAACTGGAGAGTCCTCTGCTAATCAATGCTAGTTTACTTGAAGATTTCAGGAAGCGTAAGCAATTCAACTAAGAGGCTAAATGGCTGGAAGCATAAGCAATTCCACTAAGAGGCTAAATGGCTGGATTTCCTCTATATTTAAAGCACGGCAGGCCTTTTGCAGCCCCTCTCCACATTGCTGCTGCTCTCCTATGATCACAAAAAGCAGCTAAAACTCAGTCAGTAGTGTTCATCCTGATTCCCTAAAAAAAAAAAAAAACAGCAACTGACTCCAACCAATTTCTTCCTAAATTATCTAGAAGCCTTGGAGCAGCACAGCTGTACAGGGAGCTGAGCCTGTTGCCAGGGAACCCCCTCATCTCAGGCTGCTTGGTGTCCTGGCCCACACACCCTTTCTCCCAGCAGAGGACTTCAACATAGTTAACATTGCCATTCTCCAGTGGCACTGCTTTTTAATCTTTACACTCTCCTGAAGGCTGCTTTTGAGAAACATGTGCTTAGCCACTGATGATTGAGATGACAAACTGTTTTGTGGGCCAAGAAAGTCAGCATCTAATCTTCACCTGAACAAAGATACCTTGGGGTTGTACTGAAAACTTATCTTCAAATGTCCCTGAATTAGTCAGTGGACCTTAAGAATACAACCCTACCTGGGCTCCATGGTAAAACTGCACGTAGACGGCTGACTTATCCAGGCAAAAAGCCTCCCAAGGGGCTCATTCCTGTCCTCTGAGTCAGCCAAGGAAAGACACAAGCGTCTAAAGAGAAACTGCTTTTGTCAATTATGTATCAGAATTGTAAATCACCTAATTTCTGACACTGGACTTCTCTCGACCCAACTACTATTCAAACACCGCTCTTTTCCCTATTCCAATGCCAAATAAACAATGGAGAAGATCTAAGGCCAGCAGACTCCAGGTTTATATACAAAAATCCTCCTACTTTAGAAAAACCTGAACCCTTTGGTCTCTTGTGGGGTGTGACTTCAGGCACTGTCTAGCTCAAGGGTAAAAAATCAAACTGCTAATGATGAAGCCCTTAGCCACTGGCCCCAAGAGTTGCCCAGTGAAGACAAGACAGCGAGGCAAACAGCTCCGGACTGAGTGTGTCCAAAGCTGGAAACATTGAAGCCCTTTATGAAATTAAGTAAGGAGGTCATGGCTGATAGAGCTGATTATACTACTCCAAGCTGAAATACTGGTTTTTCTCCAGTTAAAGTAAGTTTCCAGAAGCTCCAAGTATCTGCTGGATTAAATACAAAGACTAAACATACTGTCCAAGACCTGATGTTTCTAAAGACACATTCACTGAGGAAGGCACAATGAGGTTTTAAGAGGTCAAGCAGGACCTCTAGTAGGTGATTAGGTCACAGATTGATCTTGAGAGGGTATCAGCTGACAAGACCAGTTTGGCTCGGTCCTGTGCCACCTGGAGGTCCACGGCAGTAGGAAAGCCCTGACCAGATACAGCTCCTTAATCCCAGCCTCTAGAAAACAGTTCGAAACCCTCATCTTTATAAAGTATGCAGACTATGGCACTCACTGATCACTCAAGAGACAGGTTGTGACTGTGATGTTGCCTTCTGGGGACATGAATGGGAGTTTCTGATTTTTGCATGAGTTAAATGTTTGATCATCAGCAGAGGAGAAGGATGTGAGAGGAGTAGTACAAACTTGTAGGAAAATACTTAGTTTAAGGATTCTAAAGTCATTTTTTTGTAGAACAAGAAAAATAACAAATTAAAACAATTAACAAAGTATTTAATAAAACTCTTAGTTTGGAAACACATCTTCCTTGAAGAAACCCAACTCTGACACTTCATTTAAATCCAAGGAGAAGCAGACTTAGACCTGTACATCAAACCTGCTCTTCTTTGACTTTCAAGTCCCCGTGGCAGCGTGGCTCACTCAAGAAGAAAGGCTCACAGCAGTGGCATTTTTCCTTTGCCCCAAATACTAACAACAAACTACCAGAAAACAAAATTGCAAGTATTCTATTTATGTTAGATTAAACATAACCCCAGTAAAAAAGTGACACGGTAAGCAATACAAGTATAAATTTGTGACACGCATCACGACCAGCCCTATAGTGCCTACTCACGAGACCGCGTAAGCCATATTTACCCCTCATACTTTGTGTTCTCCATGATGCATGAGTTTCTTATTTCAGCTATCCTAATGATTCCAAAGATGGCAAGCATGATGAGTGGCAGAAAAATACAGATATTCAAAATAATCCAGTTGCTTCGTTGTATATTATACACTTCTTTACTGAAAATTACATCTAAAAATGAAAGAAGAACAACAACAGCAAAAAGAACAGTTAAATCTGTGAGTTTTTGTTTAAATACTGTGCTACATACATTTTGAGAGCTGTTTTCCTGACTGATTTGTAACAGCAATATCAATGGTCCCACTGATAAAGCTCTTTCTCTCCCAGGATCCTGGTTTATTATAGTCAGGGTGAGACTATACAGTAGGGTGGTGACAGTTGACAATAATGTACTAGATGCTTAAAAATTAGAACAATGGATTTTGAATGTTTTCCTCATAAAGAAATGTGTTTATAATGTATATATGTGTTGAAACATTATATAGTACCCCATTAATATTTTTGTATTGTGTACCACTTAATTTTTTTCATTTAAATAAAAATAACATTATAGCATCAACATATCAATAGGATCTTAGGTAAATTTTTGAGAAAAAGGAATGAACATTGTAAAACTTTTCAGCCATTCACTTACTGAATCCTCATAGGAGATAATCTTTAGGTGACTCATGTCTGTCCATCAGTATTAATATTTTATTCATATAAAGAAAACCTATAGTTATTCCACTGATTTCTGTGTCTGTATCTGTGTCCATGTCCATAATGTATGTGCTTATGTGTACATGTTTCCCTTTCTTTGACTTTCTAAAAATTGTCTCCTTTGGGTACTTTTATGTTTTAAAACCTGAGGTGTTACACATTTAGAAATGTACACAAAAACTTCTGGGAATATGACAGTTCAGATTTTCCAACATTTGGAATCTAGACACCGGGAAATAACAACCTGGGGAAGAAGGAGAAAGAAAGGAAAGTAGATTCCTGAAAACCAAAAAGCATCTGATAATGCATATGAGCCAAAAGGAATGAGTAAACCTACCGGGATGAACAGCTGAGCAAATAGGAAGAAATGAGGAACTCTGCACAGGAAAACATTGTCAGGAACAAGCCAGTATCTCTCAGTAATAACTTTCAATGTGAATCATCTCATTTCCCATATCAATAAAGGTAGCATGGCAAAACAGATCAAGAGACAAAGCTCACAATATGTAGTATACATGAAACAGATTTAATTCAAAAACCCATAGATCAAAAATTAAAGGGTGGAAAATAGTATCTCATGCAAACAAAATCAAGAACAAAACAGAAGTAAATATCATAATTTCAAAGTAGACTTCAATCCAAGACTGATTCAGAAAATAAAATGAAGGTCAAGGAAGCAATTAAGAAGAGATAGCAATTGTGAACATAAACTGACCAAGTATCTGCACAAACAACTTCATGAAACAAACACTAATGGATCACAAAGATCAGGTAAACACCAATTTCATTGTAATGGGGCACTTGATCTCCCACTGTCACAAATGCACAGATCAACTAGATAAAAGAAGTCAACAAAGAGATAGCAGAGTTAAATTAAACCCTCAAACAAATGAAATTAATAGATATCTACAGAGTGTTGTGGCCAAAAACAACAGACTACATCTTTTTCTCTGCAGCATAACTCATGGGATTTTATCCAAAGCAGACCATATTATGGACCAATAAAGCATGCTTAAGTAAATGCCAATTGAATGAATTTATGTCATACGTATGTCAGATCAGAGTGAGATGAATCTAGGAAACAATAAGAAAAGATTTTACAGATACAATATAAATAAATTAAAATTAAACAATACTATCTTGAATAGTCAGTGGATCCCAGATTAAATTTAGAAAAAATTACATAGCTCTTACAATCAAATGCTAATTCCAGAACCTATGGGACACAACAAAAGTGGTCTTAAGAGTAGTTTATAGAAGTGCTTAGGGGGCCTGTAGGTTAGCTCAGTTGTTTAAGCGTCTGCTCAGGTGAAGGTAGGCAGTTGAAGGGGACTGGGGTTTGAACCCCAGCTTGAGAAGCCTTATCCAGTGCTCCCTTAAGACAGCCTCAGCCAGTCAAATAAATAAATAAATAAATAAATAAATAAATAAATAAATAAATAAATGAATAAATAAGTAAGTAAGTAAAAGAAGCTCTTGGGAGCCTGTAAACAGGAGGCTTACTACTAGTATGATATGTGTGATGAGACCCTGTAGACCCTGTACTAAATATTTAAAAAGAAAAGTTCAAATGGATATCAAGGGTCTTAAAAAGCAAAAATAACCTAATTGAAAGCTAGTATAACAAAGCAAACTGTAATGATCAAAGTAAAAATTAATGGAGATGAAAAAATGTATAAAAGAGTTTATTTGAAATATTAAACACAACACAGAAACTCTTAGCCAATCTTGCCAAAATAAGGAAAGAAAACATCCAAATACATGCAATTATAGGTGAAAGAGATGAATACACAACAGATACTGCTTAAATTCAGAAGATTATTAATACTTTGAGAAACTGTACCATAAAAATATATAATTCAGAAGAAGTAGAATTATTCTAAAATGCAGATGAATTAACAGCTAAACTAAAAAGATATGAAAATTCTAAATAATCTAATATCAGTCAGTAAGAAAGTAATAAACTATCCACTAAGAAAGCCTAAGCCCCAAAGGGATCAATGCTGAATTCTACAAGGACTTTAGGGAAGAGCTAATAATAATACTTCTGAAACTGTTTAATAAATTGAAGGGCAAATAGGATTTTCAAATTTATTCCCCGAAACAAACACTACCCTGATTCCAAAGTCAGAAAACAACCCAAACATAAACTGTAAACTATTGTCTTTAATGAACATAGGTGCAAAAATCCTCAACAACATTCAACCAAACAGAATGCAGGAAATCATCAGAAAGATTATACACTATGACCAGGTAGAATTCATTCCAGGAATATAGAGAGGGTTCAATGTATGTAAACCAACAGCAGAAGCAAGGACAAAAACAGCATTATTATCTCAATAGATGTAGAAAATGCATTTGACTAAATTCAACATATGTTCATGCTAAAAACCCTAGGCACAGCAGCTCTGTAACTCAGTCTTATGAAAGTCACCTATTACATGCCAGTGGCCAACATCATAATAAATGGGGAGATGCTAAAAGGTTGCCTCAAAACTCAGGAAAAAGTCAAAGATATTCATTATCACCACATCTGTCCAATACGGTAGTCAAAGCATAAGCAGCTAGAAAAGAGAAAGAAAATGTTATATGACAGAAAAGGAAGAATCTAATTTATCATCATTTGGAGATGACATGATCCTCTACACGATAGACCTTAATAACTTCCCCAAAAGACTCTGAGAATCAATAACCAAGTCCAGTAGTTGAGCAGGATGCAAAGTCAAAATTCAAAATTCAATAGCATTCATGTACACCAATGACAAACTCACCAAAACAAAGTATTTCCCAATAACATGAAGGAAAATTAAATACTTAAAAATTAACCTAACCAAGGAAGTGAAAGATCTCTATAATGAAAACCATAGTACTGGGGCCTAGCGGGATGGCTCAGTGGTCTAAAGTGCCTGCTTGGGAAAGCTTGGGCGGCTTCAGGGACCACGGTTCGATCCCCGGCACCACATGCTGCGCCAGCCCTGCCCTCGGGGCAGGTTGAGCCAGCCATAAAAAATGAGTGAATAAACAAAGGTTCTGAAACAAGAAAAAAAAAAAAAAAAAAAACAATAGTACTGTTAAACAAGAGATCAAAGAATATACCAGACAACATAAAGATATCCCCTGTTGAGAGGAAGGCAAAAATAACAGAGTTAAGTGGCTGTATTTCCAAAACTGCTGTACAGTTTTAAAACAATCCCATTCAAAGTACCAATAGCATTCCTCGCAGAAATAAATAATGCAGTTATAGAATTCATATGGAACTGGAAAGGAACTAGATTAATAAAAGCAATTCTAGAAAACAAGGGCAAATCAGGGAACATAACAATCCTGGACTTTAAGCTATACTACAAAGCTATAGTGATAAAAGAGCATGTCACTGATTAAAAAAAAAAAAAAAAAGACTTTCTACTTTATCTTTAACAAAGGGACCAGCTCCCTTCTCTGGGAAACCTAGCTATCAACATGACAAAGATTGACTGAATCTACACCCATATTTCTTACTATATACTACGAGAAAATCAAAATGGATCTAAGAGGTAAATATTAAGACAAGAACACTTCATCTACCTGAAGACAAAATAGGCAACAGTCTTGAAGGTATAGGTGTGAAACAAATGCTGAATGTAACCCAGTTCCATAAAAAAAAATAGTATCCAGAAATAATATCAACGAGTAAAATCGCATCTAATCTAAATCTTCTGCACAGCAAAGGATACCACCCAAGAGAGTGAAGATACTGTATACAAAATGGGACAAATTTTTCCAGCTACTCCTCAAAGGACTAAAACCTAGAATATATTACAAACCCAAAAATAGTTTCTCCCAAATTTAAGGACAGAATAAAAATGGACATTTGAAAAAAGACACTTCTCATATGAACAAATTCAAACTTCAGAAAATAGATTAAAAAATATTCGACACCATTGTCCATTTGAGAAATGGAAATTAAACAATGCAAAACTTCTGTCTCAGTTCAGAAGAATGATATGAATCATCAAGAGATCAGCTGAGGGCTGGGAATGTAGCTCAGCAGCCCAGAACTTGCTTGGAAGTACAAGATGCTGAGATTGATTCCCAGTAATAGCAACAACAACAAATCCATCAATACCTAAGGCTGTAGAGACTGCAGGGGAAACGAATCCTTCTTCATTTTTGGTGGGATTGTAAACTGGTATGACCACTATGGAAAACAGTATGCATATTTCTCAGAAATTAAAGCTAGAAATTCCACTTGACTCAGCTGTTCTCTAACTTCTCAAAAGTGAAAGACATGATACCACAGTGATGTATGGGTACCCAAGTTTATAGCTGCAAAATAATACCTAACTCCTGGAAGCAGTCTATATGTTTATCAATAGATAGATAGAAAAACAAAAATTATTTATACACAGTGAAGTACAAACTAACTTAATTCATTTGTAGGAAAATGGGCGCATTTTGAGATCATTATATTTAAGTAAATCAGACATGCAAGTTTCATATCTTATGGATTATCTCATATGAGATACTCAAATATATAAATTGAAAAGTAACAGACAGGCAATAAAAAAGTGAAAAATTTATTGTAATAGGAGAGAGACATAATGGAGTAGGAGAGATAATGTAGCTAAAAGTGTACCTTGCTTTAGTACAAATATCTTGCATTTTAAATATTTTTGGCCTATTTGTCTGTTAACCTTTATGTATGATAATTAACTTTATAAGAATTTATACATTAAATAAATGAATCTGATACCAGCCCTCCCTCCAACAATGATATCTCATAAAAAAAAGAAATGTAGATGAAGTTGGAATAAAATGTGAATTGAGATGTGTTATGTACATAGGCTGATTCCTCACAATGAATGTAAACGTTATGTACATATTTACTAATAAAGTGACAAAAAAACTATAAGATGACTGTGTTCAATGTGAAGAGGAGCACGTGAGCAAGATTAATGGTAATGATCTGTAGATCTTTTGTCAGTGTTAGCCATCTGGATGAGTCATGGCCATTGCTTGACTAGTTTGCTCACTGTGAAAGCCTGAGAGAATGTTTTCTCTCTAGGTGAATCTCCTTAGGCATACTACATATCATTGATCCCTTTTCTCTTTGGCCCCATAATCTCCTTAAACAGAAAATTTGGGACACCACTGAATTACAGTACAGATTCTCTTATGTCCAGAGTCTTCACTGACCTTGAAGGGGTAAGGCCAAAATATTGGCTATCCTTATAGCCCTTCTTTTTCTCTAATTTTTTTGTCTGCAAACTTAAGTTGTTAACCCTCCAGAAGAGAAGCTTAGTGATACTATTGCTCTATAACATAGGTATTTGAGCTTAACATCACTGTCTTTCTCGATATTAAATGCCAAGGAAATAACATGGAACAGATATTTCCCAGCAATCATTATTATTCTAAACTTTAAGTCCCTAGAGAATGTGAAAAAAAACAATTACATATTTTTACATAGAAATTTACAAATGTAAGCATATACAAAATTGTAGCAGGACAATCCTATGTCATTTTTTCCTGTCTCTTGTTTTCTTTTATTACTTAAAAAACTCTACTTGAGAGGGAGTATAGCAATAACTGATATGACATTAGAAGCAACATGCATTTAGAAGACCAGAATGATTGGTATTCTGTACATGGTTTCAGGATAAATCTAAAGGGACTGACTGACTTGTCAGATGAAAAAGTTACCTTTTTTTGTTATATAGGTCTTGTTTTATCTTGGTCTTAACCATCCAGCAGAAAAGTCTAACCATAAGGTATAAAGAGTAAAGCTATTTTAATATACTGAGCTGCAAAATGCTCAAGTCAACAACTGCTGACATTGCCAATTCTGCTGATATCCCATTACTAGTATGGACTATTGGATTATATTGGGTTATTTTGCTGAATTCATGCACCGACAATACTTGAATGGCAATGGAACACCCATCTCTCACAAAACAAAACAAAAAAGCATGATATAAATAAAGGACCATTTTGTAGTGAAAAAAATGGCACAGATATACAGCTACTTTCTTTTAGTTCAATGAGAAGAAAGAATTATAATAATAATGTTTACTATGTCTGCATCTTGTACTCTGAATAACTACTATGAAGACAATGATATGCATTGTATCGATTATTGTGACTATCCTACTAACTTGTTTTGAAACTCTCATTCCTATTTTTATTAAAATTAATAGAATAAAATAAAAAGATTAATTGTATTGAGCCTTTTACTGAAATAAAATTTTTTAAATGAAATATTAAGAAAAATCAATAAAGTATAAGACTTTATACTGAAAAGCACAAAATTAGCAAAATTAACAATAAATTAACAAAACCAGTAGACATATGCCTTGTTCTCCAAGATCCTATTTAGAATCTCCTAAGACCTTCAGAACATTTTTTATTCATTAAGAAACACGTGATTTTAATGATTTAGTTCAAAGGATTTTCTAAATGAGAAAATGACCAGGTAGTCTGTACCAAATACAGGCAGCATAATATTTACCTTCTAGATATTGTTTATTCAGTCACTATCCTTGTCAAGAATAATGACTACTCTGACCCCTATGTCTGTGAGTTATTTTTGAATGATTTTCACAAATATCTTACAATCCAGATTTTAAAAATTTTCCTAGTGGGATTACATGTTATGCTCAATTTATCTGATATTATTTTTCAGTATTGTTTACTTTAGAATTCACCCATCATTGCTTATAGTTATAAAATACACATTCTTATTGAGTCATCTTGTATGTTTGTGAAGAAATAGCAACTATTAATATCCCATTTGAGTGCACATATGAGTATTGAGCAATTTGGTGTGCTGTAAACAGTGCTTCTGTGAATATACTGCTACTACTTATTTTCTGTTCAACATTTTGGGTGTTTCTCAGATGCGTGCATACCTGGGGAGTGATAAAGCTTGTTCGTAGAACATGCCAACATTCAAGTATAGTTAATCGTTCTGATGATTTTTCTAAACTGTGATATTAATTATATTCCCTTTTCTTGTGGATGAGAGCCTTGAATATTGGTAAAACCTTGAAGTAGTGGATGAACCTTATAAGTGCTGTTTGTCTCTCTTTTTAAATTTTTGTCCTTATTGAAATCACTTAGTTCATATATTTTTCCTTTATGAACTTCAGTTCATGTTTTCCCTTTAGGTAGTTGAATTTATCAAGACAGTGGTTTAGAGGCTGAGGAGATAGCTCCGTGGTACAAGTGTCTGCCTGGCAAGTGCAAGGTTATGAGTTTGAACCCCAGTCCCGCAAAAAAAAAAAAAAAAAAAAGACAGAGGTTTGCAGATTTGCATAGCAAATCTTACTCTGGGGCTTCCTCAAACACAGCTTCTTGCCGAAATTCAGTTTATGTTAAGCATTTTTGCACTTAGGACAAGCCCATAGGATAAGCCATGGGCATTTTTTTCTTGTGCTCAGAAATGGGCACTTGGAGCCGGGCGTGATGGCTCACGCCTATAATCCCAGCACTCGGGAGGCTGAGGCAGGAGGATTGGTGCGAGTTTGAGACCAACCTGGGCTACAAAAGTGAGCTCAAGGCCAGCCTCAACTGCATAGCAAGACCCTGTCTCAAAAAGGCAAAAAAAAAAAAAAAAAAAAGAAATGGGCACTTGATTATTACACACAAAAATGTGGAAGTTTCATTCTGCTTTTATTATTCAGCTTTTGACTTCTCTTGATGGTTGTAGATTTCAGTACTACACTTATTAAGAAACTTTCCAAACTCTCTGTAAGCATTATGTTCCTTAACTCTGTGGTTACTGTATTAGAATTCTCTCAGCTTTTACTGAGACAATGTTAGACAACAGAGTTAAGTTGAAAGGTAATAATAATAATCACATATTCAAAGAAAGGAAAATAAAGGAGCACTACTTGTCAGTGCAGAATGACTCTGTCCTGCCTCTTCTCCCCTTTTGCACTCAGGCAGGCTTTTGCTGTGTGAAGTATTAGTACCAGGAAAGACTTGTGATCTTGAGCATTTTCTAGCATGAGCTTGTCCTTGTCATGCATATGGCTTTCTGACTTCCTCCCTACACCAAATTGATGCTGAATATTGTAACTTTCCAAGAAAATTTACTATTAAATGGTCAGTTATTTTCAGGTCTGTCATTTGTTCTAAATTTCGTGGGATAATGGTCAGCCTTCTTCTCTTGAGCATATACTTTCCAGTGGAATAGAGAAGACTGAATAAAATCTCTGTCTCCACTTTGAGTCTGTAGCAGTAACACAAAGCTTTTACACTTCACCTGTTTGTGGCTGAAGTACCATGAGGACAGATCTGGGTCTGGAGAGACATAATCAAATTAAAGGACCAAACTCACTGATTCACACCCTTGTGGTGGCAAGTAGTTTTCACGAATGAAAGTCTGGTGTGTGTGTGTGTGTGTGTGTGTGTGTGTGTGCATGTGCATGTGCGTGTGTGTGTGTGCATGCATGCCCTTGGTTGAAGTCTAAAAATAGTGAAATGGATCAAAATATTTGGAACCACTGTCCTTTGAAAGTACCTGTCAATGACATGTAAATCTTGTTCATAGCACAGACCCACGCTGAACTTTAGTAAATACTTCTGATGATTTTCATAAACAGTTACAACAATTACACCTCCCTTTTCCTGTACATGACAGCCTTGATAGCTGCAGTATTTGGCAATTTTTTTCTTTCTATATTTATTATGCATAAACAAGGAAAGGCAAACATTTAACTGTATATTTTTTACAGTTATTTAAGAAGAGCATAGCTCCTGAGAAAAACTTCAAGAAAGACAGGAAAGGCCTGCTATGTTGATAAAAGGGTTCAGTTAGCAGGAAGAAATTAGAGTCATAAACTGACAGTCATGCACCACTAATGACAGACATGCATTCTCAGAACTGTCTCAGTAGATGATTTCTCACTGTTAGTCATCACAGATTTCATGGTGCAGCCTACTGCATCCTAGGATGTGTGGGGTGGCCTGTGGCTCCGAGGTCACAACCATGCACAGACAGCACCTCTACTGAATATTGCAGTTAATGTCATGCAGGACAAGTGTTGCTGCAGCTCAACATATCTATACATTTAAAAGGTGCAGAAAATACACACACACACACACACACACACACACACACACAGCAATGAAGAACAAAAAGATACATGTGTGCCTGGCACTTAACACACAGAGGAGCCTTGTGTAAGTCAGTGAGTGAATCCTGAACAACCATGGAGCTCTAAGCCTGCTGTTGACTGGACAGACACTGTGCTCCTTGGCCACATGAAATTCCTGCAATGTGCTGTTTGTACTTTATAAGGCCATAACATTTATATTTCTTACTTTTGCACTGATACTTTGTTTAAAATGCAAATGCACTGCACAAGTGCACAACATTTGTCTTAAGTTTTTATCTCTTAAAATTTTATTGGTGTATGTTTGCAATATATAACACTTGCATTCATTCTGAGGAACTGCTACGCATGTATGTCACATCTTGATCACTTTTTATCTTCCTTCCCCCATTTCCCCTTCTCCCTCTCCAGTCTACCTTCTCGTTTCTTACCATCTCCTTCTTTACTCTTTACCACTTTTAGAAATCTGATACATGAGGAACTAGGCAACATTGAACTTTTTTGTCTGATTTATTTCACTTCACATAGTCTCAAGCCTTATTCTCCTGTGAATGGCATGAGTTTACTTCACACACAACTCCACTGTGTTTGCAAGCAATGTTTCCTTTATCCCTTTGCCTGTTGATGCCCACTTAGGATGTTTCTAGACCTTAACTATCATGAACTGTGCTGCTGGTAGATATGTGTCGCTACAGTATGGCACCTTTAATGCTTTGGAGAATATATTCATGAGAGATATAGCTGAGTCAAAAGGAATGTCTATTTTTAGTTTGCTGAGGAATCTCTGTGCTTATTTCCACAGTGGATGTACAAGTTTACAGTCCTATCAACAATAAAGAAAAGTTTCTTTTCTCAATATCCCCACCAGCATTTATATTGGGTCTTGATTGAAGCCATTCTTCCTGAAGTTAGAATCTCAGATTTGCTTCAATTTGCATTTCTTTAACAGTAAAAGATGGACATTTTCCGTGTACTGGTTGGCCCTTTGCCATTACCTGAAAAACCTGCTCAGTTTATTCACTCATCTTTTTTCAATTCATTTGCTTTTTTAGAGTTAACTTCTCTGTAGTCTTTATACATTCGAGTTATTAGTTTTCTATCAGTTTTATTTTTAACTTTTTATTTTATTTTTGTAGTTATTTTATTTTATTTACTTTTTATTTTAATTCTTTCTGGATTCTGTGATTCTTTCTTAATTTAATTTTTATTAGCACATACGAGTCAGAATAGTGGATCTCGTTGTGACAACTTCATGCATGCAACCTGTCATACATTTTTTCTCATTAATTTTATTGAAAATCAGTAATTATATAGCATATTAAACATTGTAGACAAATATTGAAATGGGAAAAATGTAAGATTTAGACAGAGTGAATTATAAAGAAATATTTCTTAGCACCAGGCCTGGATCTACCAAGTTCCAACTTGTCCCAGAGGGTGTGACTTGGGTGTGGCTGCTGAGCCCCACCTCTTCCTGCTACAGCCCTTGGAGGTGAACCTGCTGTGCCACTCTGGCAAGATGCTCTTCTCCTGGATCAGCCGAATGGGTCTTGCCTCTGTATAGCAATTCGCAAAACTTCTACAGGGAGTTCTGCCACAGGGTTCCACACAGGGCCCACCAGGCCTGGGCTCTGAGTCAAATGAGGACCAGACAGGCCCCAAGTCATCTCACTCACCCCTATTTTTAACTTTTTAAAACTTTGTTGTTAAAAATGAAAATAGAGGGTCAACCAAATAGCTCAGTGGAGAGGTCAGGGATTCAACGCTTGGGCCTGCCCTGCTGCCCTGCCCCCCCCCCCGGATGTGCTGAGAGGGCACCTGAGACTGGGTGTGGTGGTCTGTGCCTGCAATTCCAGCTCTTGGGAGGTTGTAAATAGGCAGATCACTATGAGTCTGATCCAGTAGTGAGACCCTGAACATCCTGTAGACTTTCAAAAGAAAAGAGAAAAAAAAAAAAAGACAGACAGACCTTAGTAGGGATCTAAACAGGACAAGACAGTCAAGATGGCTGTTCTGCCTCAGCTTGCTGTGCTGGACTGGTTTCTTAGGCAGTAGCCCTTCTCACTGGGCCCCTCTTGCAAGGGCATGTCTTCTGGAACTGTCCTGAGGGGCCTGCCTGCAGCAGTTGCTAAAAAGGCATTACTGTCTTCAGAAACATGTCCATGCAGGTAGTTCACTTGTTTGTTTGCTTGCTTACTTTTGTTTTTCTCCCTTTCTTTTGTCCCTCCCCCACCCCCACCTTTGGTACCAGGAGTTGAAGTCACAACCTCACACTTTCCTAGAAAGGTACTATGCCACTGAGATATATACCAAATCTTTTTGTTTTATCAGAGATTTGTAAGCAGATAATGCACATAAGAATTTTTCTATTAATGAATATATGTTCATTTCACTTATGAGTATATGTCCAATGGAAAGCTTTCAGTGTTAGGCTCCACATTTTCAAATTTTTTATGAAGTATGGTGAATTCTACAAATTCTGCACTGTGAATTTTCGCAGTGCTTCTTTTTCTGATGCTCATTTTTGTTTTCTTTTGCTTCTTTTTCTGTATGTGTTCCTGTCCTAGTTCTAATAGTTTCTCGTTGGATCCTCAGGAACCCCTTGTGAGCTTTTTGATGTCAACCTCACTGACACCCAGGATGCGTGTGTTTTCAAGTCCAGCAAGATCTGTGTTGAACTTTGTAAGCCACTTATTCTTGACAGATCCTTCCAAGCCACGGATGAACCTCGTAAGTGCTGTCTTCCAGATGTCATTCACATACTCCTTGGAGAAATCACTGGAGCACCAGGAAAGATGTCGATTCAGTAACAAATGTTCCACTCCACTAAGAGCTGAACTTCTCTCAGCTGATCTTCTTGAGGCTCATATTTAATGGGTATCATTTCATTCAGATATAGTGATTTGCTTATTTTCATTTTTTCTCTTCTAATTGTGTTTGTAGGGAAATAATGCAGGCACCAGCAGATGCTCAGGATCCTCCTGAGCTGTAATAGGTACTAAACCATGGACTCTATACCTTCTCAGTTACACAAATAGCCTAGTAAGGGTCCTGCCCAGGTCCTGTGTTTAAGGAATGCTATAATTCCTTCATCAATTGCTGAAAAGGCATTACCTTTTTCAGAAACATGTCCATGTTGAATCAAAGAGGTGAGATTTACAGGAAGAAACACCATTTTTATACTGGGAAGAAGATAAAAAATAAAAGAAGGATCTGCTGAAGGATAATCAACAATAAACAGAAGCTAGAAAAGTATGTCGTTCTCCAAAGAGGACTCATCCATTCCTTTGTTGTAGCAATTCAGGAAAAGGAAGTGAGCCATCCATGACTTCTTATTGCTCTAGCAGCACACAGTGTGTGCTAAACACCTGACTTTGCCTGGCCTATCTGTGCATGGAAATACTGTCAAGAATCTATTTCCAAAACACAAAGGTTTCATCCATCCTCAAAATTGCATCTAGCAAGTGATGTCCCTCCACAGTCAATGTTACAGCTTACAGCCTTCCAGCTGCCTTCACACCAGTCCTGCAAGACTCAACTCTCACTTCCCTATTACATAACCGGTGACCATTCTTGAATGGTGCAAGCCACCCTCAACAAGCAGTAAATTCACTGGTTCTTCCACCTTGTTGTTTAACCTTTAACTCCTTGATTTCCATTCAGCTGTGTTATGCCTCTCTATTTTTATTTTTCCTTTTGGGTTTCTACACTAGGGAGACTATATGATATTGATACATGTAGGTCTAGTTTATTTCACTTATGAATATATGTTCAAGATACATCCAATTATATATGATATCTTCTAGTTTATCATTCTTTATAGCTCAGTAATATTTCATTGTATAAAAATACCATATATTTTTCAACCATTCTTCAGATGATGGGCATTTTGGTTGTTTCTAAGATTTGGAGATCACAAATTGTGCTGCTATGAAGATAGCAGATATCACTGTGATACAATGTTTTCAGTTCTTCTGGGAAAATTCCCAGTAGGGGGATAGTTGAATTGAATGGGGTTTACAGTTCTAGTTTTTTAAGAAGTGTCCACACTGCTCTACATAATGGCTGCACTAGTCTACATCCCCACAAGCAGTGGAGAAGTTTCCTTTTTCCCCACAGCCTCTCCAACATTTGTTGTTGGTTGATTTCTTTAGGATAGCCATTCTTTCTAGGGTGAGATGTTGTCTAAGTGTTTTAATTTGCATTTCATGAGTGGCTAGCGATATGGAGCATTTTTTCTTCATGTATTTACAGGCTTGTTGAATTGGTATCTCTAAGAACTCTGTGTTCATCTCAGATGCCCTTTTATGGATTGGGTCTTTGAATTTTGGGAACCTAATGTTTTTTAGTTCTTTATAAATTCAAGATAGAAGACCTTCATCTGAATACATATTAACTGAAATGTTTCATAATTATTGTGTTGTCTTTTCACTCTGTTGGTAATTTCTTTTGAGGTGCAAAAATCTCTTATCCACAGGATGTCCCAGTGGTTGATTCTTTCAAGTGTTAAATATGCATTTTGATTTTTGTCCATGAATTCTTTGCGTACGCCTATGTCTTCAAGACTTTCTCCCACTTTCTCTTCCAAGAGATTTAATGTTTCTCTTTTAATATTTAGATCTTTAATTCATTTTCACTTTACTTTAGTGTGTGGTGATAGACCAGAGTCAAGTTTTAGTTTTTGGTATGCAGAGAGCGAGTTTTTCCAGTACCATTTGTTAAAGAGGCTATCTTTCTTTCAGTAAACATGTTCTGCCCTTTTGTTGAAAAATAAGGTAGTTGAAGGTGTTTGTATTTACTTCTACATCTTCTAACCTATTCTATTGATCCTCACGTCTATTTTTTTGCTAATACCATGCTGATTTTATCAGTGTATCATTCCAGTATAACTTTACTTCAGGAATTGTAATGCCTAGTGCCTTGTCTTTGTTGCCCAAAATTTCCTTTCCAATTCTAGGTATTTTGGGTTCCACATAAATTTTAGGAATAATTTCAACAGATCTGTGAGGTATGTTGATGGTACTTTAATAGGAATGACATTAAATCTTTATAACAATTTGGAGAATATCACCATCTTCACAATGTTGATTCTTCCTATCCGGAAGCAAGGAGTATCTTTCCATTTTCTGAAATCCTCTAGGATCTCTTTTTTTCCAGAGTACTGTAGCTTTCACTGAAAAGGTCTTTTAATTATTTAGTTAGGTTAATTCCCAAGTATTTCGTTTTCTTCAGTGTGATTGTAAAAGTTATTGTTTCTCTAATTTCTCTCTCAGTGTTTTTACTATCTGTGTAGAAGAATGCTATAGAATTTTGTGTTGACTTTGTATCTTGGTATGTTACTGAATTTGTGTATTAATTCTAGTAGCGTCTTGGTGGAGTTTTTTGGGTCTTTCAAGTAGATTATCATGTCATATGCAAATAATGATAATTTAACTTCTTCTTTACCTATTCTTATTCCTTTTCTTTCTCTCTCTTGTCTAATGGCTATAGCTACTGATTCCAGAACTATATTGAATAAGAGTGGTGATAGAGGACATCCTTGCCTTGGACCACACCTGAGAGTAAAAGACTATAGCTTTTCTCCATTTAGAATTATGTTAGCTGTTGGATTGTCACAGATGGCTTGTATCAGATTGAAGGAGATGCCCTCTATTCCAATTTTCTGTAGGACTCTGAACATGAATGAGTGTTGCTCTTTGTCAAAAGCCTTTTCTGAATCAATTGAGATGATCATGTGAGTTTTGGCTTTGGCTCTATTGATACAGTATATTATATTTCTACAGTTGTATATATTAAACCATCCTTGCATCCCTGGGAAACCTACCTGGTCATTGTGTATAATCTTCTTGATAATTTGCTGTATTTGATTGGCGAGGATTTTATTTAGGGCTTTTGTATCTGTGTTCATGAGAGAAATTGGCCTGTAGTTCTCTTTTTTAGTTGCAACTCTCTGGTTTTGGTATCAGTGTAATGCTTGCCTCTAGGAATGATTTTGGGAGGAGTGCTTCCTTTTCACTTCTTTGAAGGGTTTGAGGAGTATTGGGATTATGCCTTGTGTAAAATTTTTGTAGAATTCAGTGGTGAATCCATCACATCCTGGACTTTTCTTTTCTGGTAAGCTTTGTATTGCATTGACTGGAATAAGGAGAATTCTTTTATCTTCTTGATTCAGTTTTTGGTAATTTGTACCTTTCTAGGAACCTGTCCATTTTATCTATGTCTTTAATTTGAGTAAAGATTCTCAAAGTAGCTATTCATGATCCTCTGAATCTCTGCTGGATCCATAGTAATTTCAACATTGTCATTCGTTATTGCTTCAACTTGAGTCCTTTCTTTCTTCTTTTTAATGAGGTTACCTAGGAGCTTATCAATTTTATTTAATCTTTCAGAGAACCAGATTTTTTATTCTTTAATTCTTTGTATTGTTTTCTGTATCTCAATTGAACTAATTTCTGCTCTAATCTTCATGATTTCCTCCCGTCTTTGTGCTATTGGTTTCATTGCTCCTCCTTTTCTAGTCCATTTAGGTGGTTCATGAGCTTATTTATTTGTTCCCATTCTGTTTTCTTAATGTGTGATTTTAGAGCTATGAATTTTCCTCTAAGAACTGCTTTCATTGCATCCCATAAATTCCAGTAGGTTGTGCTTGAATTGTCATCAAATTGTAGATACTGTTTAATTTCTTCTATAACCCACTGGTCATGGAGAAGGGTGTTATTTGATTTCCATGCATTTCTGTGTGTCTTGGGGTTTCTTTTGTCATTTATGTCCAGTTTCATTGCACTGTGGTCAGATAATATTCATGGGATAATTTCTATTTTCTTGCATATACTTAAGCATGACATGTGCATTAATAGGTGGTCCATTTTGGAAAATATTCCATGTGCAGCACAAAAAATGTGTATTCAGATTTTGTTGGGTCATTTGTATGTCCACCAAGTCAAGTTGTTCCAAGTTCTTGTTTAGTTCTGCCACTTCTTTGTTAAAATTTTCTGCTTGACTTATCTTTTTGGGATAAAGGGGTGTTAAGTTCTCCTGTTAAGATGATGGTATTGGATAGTAGATTTTTCATGTCCATTTATATTTGTCTTATATAATTTGGTGCTCTCATATTGGGTGCATCTATATATTTATGAGTGTTACCTCTTCTTCTTGAATTTTTCCCCTAACCAGTATGTAGTGGCCTTCTTTTACCCCTGCTTTTTTTTTGGGGGGGGGGGTGTGCTGAGGCACATAGTATTGCTTTCTATCATTTAACTTTTAGGCTATGAGTTGCTCTATGAGTTAAGTGTTTCTTGTATAGAGCATATTGTTGGATTTTGCTTCCTTATCCACTTTATTTCTTTTATCCACATCTATTTCTTTTAGCTGGAGAACAGAGTCATTTATGTTGAGGGTTAAAATTGAAATGTGCTGAGTTGTGATTGGCATGTCTTTTACTTACCATTTACCACTTTTTCTCCTGTGTTTAATTGGTTTCCCTATTTCATGGGTTCTTTCTGCTCTCATTTGTGGAGTTTGGGTCATTTTGGTGCCTCCCTAAAATATTTTTTAGTAATCTCTCTAGGGTTGGCTTTGACATCATGAAATTCTTTAGTTGCTCTGTTTCAAGGAAATATTTCACTTCTCCCTCATACTTGGAAGAAAATGTTGCAGGCTATAGCAGTCTGGGCTGGAAGTTGTTTTCATGGAGGATTTGAAGCACTCTGCTCCATGCTCTTCTTGATTTCATGGTTTGTGAAGAGAAGTCTGCCATTATTCTGATGAATTTTCTTTTAAATATGATCTGTTTCTTTTCTCTAGTGGCTTGTAGTATATTATTCTTCTGATGGATTTCTTGGATCCTATTATATGTCTGGGTGTGTTTTTAGTCAGGTTGATGTTATTAGTAGTTCTGTATGTTTCAGTTACCTGTACATCTGATTGTTTTCTCATATGGAAAGTTCTCTGCTATTACTTCTGCCCATATTCTTTTTATATCCTTTGTATTGCCTCCTTTCTCATTGATTCCTATTAATCTCAAGTTTTTCATTTTTGCATCATCTTGCAGATGTTGAATTATTTTTTCCTGCATATTAGTTGTTTTTAAGAGATCCTTTCTTACCTTTTCATTAGCTGCAATTGTGCCTTCAAGTTTATCTTGAAGACAATTCTGAAATTCTATTTTCACTTTCATTCATACAGTGTTGCCAGCTTGTAACTGCAACTTTATTTTCTTGTATATCTCTTTGAAACTGTTTCATGAAATCTACTTCTTTCCTATATTGCTCTTTCATGGAATCCATCATTTTTCTATTCTTTTCTAATTTTTTATAAATGTCTTCTTCAGTAGTATTTAAGTCTTTCCTTATAGTTATCCTTTCTTTCTCTACTTCAGAGATTGTTTCTGCTCTAATCTCCTCTCTACCTTTCTGCAGTTGTTCCTCTACTTTAAATGCTATTAATTTAGAGATGTCTTTTTGTACTGTAGAGGTTATTTCTCATCTGATTTCCTCTATCCTCTTCTGCAGTCGTTTTTCCACTTCATAGTCTATTAATTTGTTCATTTCTGTTTTCACTTCAGATGTTATCTCTGATGTGAATTCCTCTGTATGTTTCTGCACTTGTCTGTCTACCTCAGATGCTCCCAATTCAGAGATTTTGGCTGCGTGATTCCCGTTTTGTTTCATGGTAGTGTCTCTGTGTTTGCTCTGGGTGTGCTCCGGACCTGAGACTGTGTCTTGGTCCTTCTCTTTGTCCTTTTATATGACCTCTGAACTTTGATGAAGCTATGCTGTTAATACCATCCAGATGTGCCTTCCTGGGTCTGGCTGCTGTGCTCAGCTTCTTCCTGTTGCAGCTGGGCACTAGCCAGGTTGGCCAGTGTGGGTGGGCTGGGTGGATTTCTGATAGCTGGTAGGGCTGGGAGTGCACACTGTGGAGAGGGCCTACTTGATCTTGGGCTCAGTTGGTCAGCCTGGGTGGGTGGGGGCAGATTTCTGGTGACTGGTGGGAAAGGGGGCACACACCAGGGAGATGTCCTTCCTGGGCATGGGATGGTCAGTCATAGTCTGCTTAATAAATCTTATTTGGAGTTTCCCTAAACACAGTTTATGTTGAGTAATTTTGTGCCTAAAATAGGATAAACCATGGGCACTTTGTCTGTGCTCAAAATTGGGCACTTGACTATTCTTACACAGAAATGTGCAAGTCTTATTCTGCTTTTATTACTCAGCTTCACATTTCTCCTGATTGTTGTAATGTGATTTGTTGTAGCCTTCAGTGGTGAGCTTGTTTAGAAACTTTCCAAATCCTCTCAGCACTGTGTTCCTAAACCTTGCAGTCCCTGTACTAAAATTCTCTTATTCTTTCTTGACATAATGTTTGGATAGTGAAGACTTGAAGAACAAAAGTTAAAAGATGAAAATAATAACCATACACCCAAAGAAAAGAAAGTGAGAAAAACACATAAACACTTCTCCTGGTGAGTGTAGGATGAATCTGTCCTGCCTCTTCTGCCCTTTTACACTCAGCCAGGCTTTTGCTGTGTGAAGTATTAGTAACATGGAAAGCTTGTGATCTTGGGCATTTTCTAGCATGAGCATGTCGTAGTCATGTCTGTGGCTTTCTGACTTCCTCTTTACGCCAAAATTATGTTGAATGTTGTAACTTCCCAGAGACACTTACTGTAAATCCTCGGTTATTGGCAGGTCTGTCATTTGTTGTAAGTAGGACTGAGCACAGCCTCATGGGATGATGGGCAACCGTATTCTCTTGAGCAGAGTTTCCAGTGGAATAGAAAACACCATATAAAATCCCTATTTCCACTCTGAGTCTGTAGAAGCAACAAAACCTTTCACATTTTGCCTGTTTGTGACTGAAGCACCATGAGGACAGATTTGGGTCTGGAGAGACAGAGTCAGTCTAAGGGTTCGAACCCACTGATTCACAATTCTGCTGTGGCAAGTAGTTTTCACTAATGAAAGTCTGGTGTATGTGCTTTTGGTTGTTGTCTAAAAATAGTGAAATGAATGGAGATATTTGGAACCATTATTTTTGAAAATATTCTTTTTGTACATTCTCTGTTTTCTCTGGAACCCTCTACTGCATATATAACAACAGCTCACACTACCTCACAAACACAGCACTGAGTTGACATGCTGCTCCATTCTGAGGATCACATAATCTCTTTTGAAGACAAATATTTTATATTATTTTATACTCTTATTGTTCGTGACCAGAAACAGACATCCTTTGTAATTTTCCTCCTTTAAGAATTATCAGTTGTCTCAATGATTCTGTTTCTAAAACACTTCTGCTTTCTGAAGTTGTATGCATTTTGCTCATTTCATCTCACGGTGCATATTATGCCACTCTGTATGAACAAAGTAACTATTAACTGTGGGTTACCAGTCCCTCAGTCCCTGCTATCCCTAGTAGCTGAGAAACACTGATGCTCAGTGCAGATGGAATCTCCCACATGAATTCTCCCACGGACAAACCCTGCTTCTCTCTAAATTAAATTACATTCACACTTTTACTATCCTCTGATTCTGCACAGAAAATATATCATCCTTAACCATTTTTCTCCATGTAGCTCATATAATTGATAATTATGTTTTAATTTTTTCCTTTTTACAAATACTTGGCATTGCATAGTATCTTGCTGTGCAACTTTGTGTTATTCACAGTATTTCAAGTATTTGTAATCAAGGTCATTTCTTTGTAAATAACTTCTCTCACTCAGATTTACATTATCAAAGCTTCTTATTTTTTGTGTAGTTTCTTAAATACAGATATTAATTTTGTTGCTCCCCCAGTTACCCAATACCATACTGCGGATAAATATCTGAATGACTGAGAAGCTGAACCAACAGCTTATGGTATTACCTTGATTCTTAAACACAGGAAGAAGACCTTTCTACCAATATGGTGCTGAAGGTGAAGAAGAAAGCCCCAGCCCCTCCCAAAGCTGAAGCCAAAGCAAAAGCTTTAAAGGCCAAGAAGGCTGTGCTAAAAGGCATCCACAACAACAAAAAGAAGAAGATACACATGTCATCCACCTTCTGCTGGCCCAAGACACTATGACTCCAGAGGCAACCCAAATACCCTGGGAAGAGCACCCCCAGGTGAAACTAGCTTGACCACTATGCCATCATCAGGGTCCCCCTGACCACAGAATCAGCCATGAAAAAGGTCGAGAACAACAGCACACTCCTGTTCTTTGTGGGTGGCAAAGCCAATAAGCACCAAATCAAGCAAACTGTAAAGAAGCTGTATGGCATCAGTGTTGCCGAGGTCAATACCCTAATCAGGCCTGATGGAGCGAAGAAGGCCTATGTTTGACTAGCTTCCGATTATGATGCATTAGATGTTCCCAACAAGATTGGGATCATCTAGACTGAGTCAAGCTGGCTAATTCTAAATACATACTTTTTTCCCCATAAAAAAGAGACAGGAAGAAGTATAATTAGGCTCTCTATCACTCAAAATGTGATTGACTTAGTTCTAACAAATGCACATAATTATATTTTTCCAATTTCACGCAGGATTCACACTGAGTTTTTAATAATTTATAGGGTTTGGTAATATTAAGTGAACATTAGGTATGTATATTTCGTTTTCCATATATAATATTTAAATTATACTTAATGGCATTTATTGCAACTTAGAAGTACTCTTACTTTAAGTTGACTACCTCTGAGAAAAATCCACTGCATATATTGTATAATATTACCTTAAATAGAGGAATTTTTCATGAGAGCCCCTGTATTAGTCAAGAAATCAGGAAAAATTTGACTAATAAAAAGAATTTTTAGTTAGAGCTATATAAAGTAACACTTCTAGCCATAGATGATTGCTTTCTACTTACCAAATTTCAGAACGTTTCCATCGTCAATACTGCCCCCTGGCGAACCAAGCTGGAATTCACAATCTGGAGGCCTGTGGTCTGGAAAGCACTGGCAGTTGCCAAAATTATTACATATCTGAAAAAGAAAAATGTGCACTTACTATGAACTATCTTAGCCTATCTATCAGAATCTCACCGAATAACCATTGTAATGAGATTGTTATGGTTATATAAGAGAAATGGATTGCCATAGATATGAAAATTTCAGCAAAATCATAATCAAATGGCCAAATCACTACACACTGAAGGCCTATTTTCAGTCTCAGCACATTGAGTATTTCTAATAAGTACTTTGATTTCTTCTGCCATCTTGTAAAAGTAAGATTCAATAAAGTTCTTTGAGAGTGATTTTAAAGTTTTTACAGAATTATTATTTAATTTGGAAACGTCACTATCTGAACCTTTGCATTTATGTAACTTCTTAAATTTCTATGCATGTAATTATGATAAAAGAGGCAGCAACCAACATAAATATTTTAACTATAACGTTTTACTATTTCACATTATTTTTCAATATTTTGTATTTTATTTTTAAGTGAATGACTGATACAAAACAAATCTGTTTCAAAAGAAAACACTCAACTTGTCAATAAAGTAAAATTTTATGGTAAGTTTACATTAATAGAACTTTACATTTGGAAGTTTTTCCTTATTGACCCTTCTATATTTTATTAGTATTACTTCCATTTTAAAATTAAATATATATATGTGTGTTTTGTAAAATTAAGACAATGTAAAATGTATGTACCTAAGAGAGCACTTAGCCATTAATTAAATGCCATAGTCACGTCTAAGGATGTATATCTTTAATTCATACCTATAACATTTTTTCACACCAGTAAGATAGTTTAGTGGTCTAAAGCTCCTTTTTAATCTGGGCGTGGTGGCGCACGCCTGTAATCCCAGCACTTGGGAGGCTGAGGTAGGAGGATCAATGCGAGTTCGAGACCAGCCTGGGCTACAAAAGTGAGCTCAAGGCCAGCCTCAACTGCATAGCGAGACCCTGTCTCCAAAAGACAAAAAAAAATAAAAAATAAAAAATAAAAAAATAAAGCTCCTTTTTAGGTAAGCTTAGACAGGTTCAGGAGACTATAGTTCCATCCCTGGCACCACATGCCATGCCAGCCCTGCCCTTAGGGCAGGCTGAGCAAACCAAAACGAACAAACAAGAAAACAAATAAATGGTTTGTCAGTTTCTAAACTGTGCTTGATATTTTCATTGCTAACTATACTACTTCAGGATGATCCATCTGTTTTCAATCAATTGTTCTCATTTCTATAACAATATTGAAACATTCTGGGGTAGTAAACTCATCACATACTAGCATCAAGGGACTGATGATTGAACCAAACAGATAACATCATCTCACTTTTAATTAATTAGAAATGTAGGATCTTGTGACAGACACAAACCAAGAATCTCCTATACATACACGACATCCCAGAAGAACAAACATTTCCTAAAGATACCTTGATAGTAGCGACAAAACTACAAAAACTTAGCTAAATACAGAAAAAAAAACTTTTGAAATCAAAAATGATAAGAGGCAGAAGTAAAAGGCAACCTCAGACTTGTAGCCTTCCCAGAACAAGTCCAAGACACAGATAGTGAAAAGTAGAAGACACACACCTGAAATTTCTTTAATGATAGCAGAGTGAAAAAACAAATACATGAGGCTATAGAGGAAATCAGACCAGAAATAATCTGTCAGGTAAAAAAGAAATGTCAACTTTTATATATGAGTTGCTCAGAGAATCTAGAGAAAAGATGGATTTTAAAAATAGATAATGATAGGAAAAGGAAGAAAACCATGAATAATCAATATAAAAAGAAAAACAAGTCATGAAATAGGTTCAAACAAATGTCCAGGAAGTTAAAAATTCTGCTGAAAGCTATAAAAAAAACTACTTGAATGAAACTAATGATAAACATGATATGTTGAAGACAGGATCACAGCTAACAAAGGAAATATCTCTTGAAAATAAAAAGGATCAAGTAATAATAATTATATAGCTGAAAGAAGATGCAAAGAAAAGTAACAGCCCAATTAATGTCAATGAAGAAGGGGTCAACACAAATTACATAAAAGGAATATTTATAGAAGTAATAGCAAATGATTTCCTAAGCATGAAAGAAAATGTGACATACAAATAAGGGAGGCATAGAAAAACACAACTAGTCATACCTAAAATAAATCTACACATAGACACATAATAATCAAGATCCCTGAATTTCAGCACAAGAACAAGATATAAAAAGTTGTTAGAGAAACAGATCCCTTATAAAGGAAAACCCATCAGAATCATGATAGAGTTCTCAATACAAACCCTCTAGTCACAAACAGCTTAGAATGAATTATTTAAGTCCTGAAGCAAAACAACTTCCAACCAGATTGATGTACCTTGTCTAGTTTAATCAGATATTTCCATACCAATGAACAATTGAAAAAATTCATCACCACCATACCAACATTACAAAGGGTACTGAAATATATTCTGGACAGATATAAAATGACCACAAGTCCAAGAACAACAACTGAAAGGAACCAGCAAGCAAGGAAAACAACTAAACAGAAGGTAGAAGCAAAAACCACCAGCAGGAAAAAAAAAAAACATGACAAAGACAAACCAATACCAGTTACAACTATCAACGCAGATGGCCTCAGTTCACCAATCAAAAGAAATACACAGCATGGTACAAAAAAGAAGATCCAACAATATACTGTATATAGGATACACATTTAACTAAAAAAGAAGTTCATACACTAAAAGGCAAATGAAGAAAACAATACATCATGCAACAGGAACCCAGAAAAAATAAAACAGGAGTAGTTATTCTGTTTGCAGACAATATGAACTTCAAACCAAGGTCAGTTGAAACAGATAAAGGAGATTATTTACATACTGAGAGAGAGAAAGCCTCAAGAGGAGGAGATAACATTCATAAACATGTTTGCACCAAATACAGGAGCACCCAATTGTATGAGACAAAATATTAGTAAACATGAAAAATCAAATGAACAATAATGGAACCTTAATGAATTGCCTTAATATTGCACAGTCACAAATACATGAATCAATCAGACAAAAAATCATCAAAGAGATAGCAGAACTGCATCAAATGTGTGAACAAATAGGCTGAGCAGATGCTTATGTAGTGTCCTACTAAACGACATCCAAATACACTTTCATAGGTGTTCATGGGATCATCTCTAAAACAGGCCTTATACTAGCCCAGAGAACATGCTTAAATAACTGCAAAAAAATTGAAATTATCACCTGTATATTATCTGACCATGCTGCAATGAAATTGGAAGTTAATAGCAAAAAAGGCACAGAACTACCTAAACACATGGAAATTAAATAACACCCTCCTGAACAACCAGTGGGTCACAGATGAAATTAAAGAAGAAGCAAGACAATATCTACAATGAAAATGCAGACACAACATTCCAGAACCCATGAGACAGGATGAAACTAGTCTTAAGAGGTAAATTTATAGTGGTGAATTCTCACATCAGGAAACCACGAAGAGCACAAATAAACAACATGATGCTGAACCTCAATCTTTTAGAAAGAGTAAATCAAGCTTATAGCCCAGAGAAAGGAGGAAAATGTAAAGATTAGAGCAGAAATTGACACAGAGAGAAAACAAACCAAGACAGAGAATTAATGAATCAAAGAGTTTTATTTTATTAAAGTTGGTACTTTAATAAAATAAAATAAAACAGAGAATTTTTTTCTCAGAACTGGGGACTGAACTCAGGCCCTTGCGTTTGCCAAGCAAATCCTTATTCTACTGAGCTAACTCCCCAGCCCCAAAACAAAATAAAATAAATAAGCCCTTAGCCAACCTTACCACAAAGACTGATATTTATACATTAAGAAGTGAAAAAAGGTGAAATCAGTACAGATCATGTGGAAATTCAGGAGGTCATCAATACTTACTTTACTCTCAGAAGTTGGAAAACACAGAAGAAATGGACAGATTCCTATATATGTATTAATTACCAAATTTGACTCAGTAAGATATAAAATTTGGGATAATTCAATATCAGGTCATAAATTAAATGTAATTAAAAAGTTATCCACAAAGAAAAGCCTAAGTCTTAACGGATTCATTGCTGAATTCTACAATAAATTTAGAGAAGATTTAATGCCAATACTCCTTAAAATTTCTAATAAAACTGAGAGGGAAGCAATTCCCCCTCATTCTTGAAGGCAAGTATTACCCTCAACGAAAACCAGAGAAAGACCCAACCAAAACAGAATAGCAAAAGAACTCAGCAAATTATCAAAAAAGCAAGGATGATTGAAGATGCGCAAATAAGTAAATAAATATAAAACACCATATCCACAGAGCTAAAGACCAAATTCTTATCATTGTCTCATAGATAAAACTTTTGATGAAGTTCAACACTCATTTATGGTTAAAAAAAACCAACAGAAATTGAAAAGATGGTATTTATCACAATCTGATAAAAACTATCTAGGACAAATCAATAGCGTAATACTAAATAGTCAAAAACTGAAAACTTTCACTCTAAAATCAGGAACAAGACAAGAATGTCCACTGTCACCACCCTTATTCTATACAGTTTGAGAAATATTAATCAGGACAGTTAGACAAAAGATAAGAAGGAAAAAAAAAAGAATAAGGACAAGAAGAAAAGTTAATTTATCATCATTCACAGATGACAAAATACTCTGCGTAGAAACCCCCCCTGGGGGAAGAGGCTAGGGAAATGGATCCATGGCTGAAGGACCAGGAAAATGGAAAAGATATTGGGGAAAACAGGAGAAACTGCAAGTCAATTATGCTACTAGTATCTTTTAGTTCATTAAAAAGGAGGTTTTGTGCCGATATTGATTGGAGCTTTTGTGTCCATATGATGTACCCTGAGCAACTACTTTAATGAGAACATGTAATGTATAAAATATTGTTATTGCCCTATTATTTTGTTATGAAATTTTGTTTTACTTTTTCCATAAAATAAAAAAGGTTATTAATAAACGTAGTCAATCATGCAAATTACTCAAAAGGATGCAAAACTGATAGAATTATGGAGAAAGCTAGTAAAGTTGACATAGATTGGGAACTTTCAATATTATCTTTTCAGAAACTGATGAAATGAGGAAAATACAGCAATAATAGTTTAGAGCAAGTCAGATAACCTTAAAATAAATAAGGATATAAAGAATGAAGCAAAAATTTCCTTCATCCATATTAATATACATGAACACACAGAACACTTATCAAAATTAACCATACACTTATACACTGGAGTATAAAATAAGTCACTGAAATTTTAACACCCTGTGTTAAAACTATATAATTATACAGGACATTGTAGATAGTTTAAATTCTCATCAAAGAGTTTGTCATTGTCTAAACTATGAATTCTAGGTAGCACTGTAGATAAAATGGTATATGAATTACAATAAATGTATCACACTAATGCAAAAAATAAATGATAGGTAAAAGTGGGTTGGAGCATATGTGGGGGGTAAATATGATGGCTGTATTTATTTGGTAAATATTTTTTTCCAAAATAAAATATACTCTGAAAAATGTCTACTAAAGATTTTTGAAAACAACCACAGAAAATGCATAAGGAAGCACCACAGCAAGCAGAATCTGTCCTTGATACCAAATCAAAACAGTGAAGCACAACATGTAAACTTATGATTAATGACATTCATAAAATCTAAAATTTTATATCAGAGTATGCAAAAACTGAATTGAAAAACCGTTTGGTTTTGTACTAAGAATTTAAAGATGATCTATTATTTTAAAAATGGAATTAATTTATGTATCAACTGAAGGAGAAAATTATATGGAAAGATGAATACATTCAGAAAATTCTAATACAAATCAGTCTTGATTCCTGATAAGAACATAGCAAATTACAAATAGGTTTATTCTCCTTAATCTGAAAGGAAAAACATAATTTTCTACAAATACCAAAGTAAAGTATGAATTATTGAACTTTTTTCACAATGAGAAGCAGAAATGAATATTCAACATTTATACCAAATATTTACTAAAGCTGAATTTAATATTTTGTGCTTAAATTATTGATATTTACTCTTATATTACTAATTATAAGACTAATGAAATAGGTCTAGGAATACCAACTAAGAGAAATGTATATCATTACTGAAGAGCTAAAAGTACTATAATTACTATTATTTCATAATTAATATTTGTGAAGTCTGAGCTAATAAAATTGAACTGGAATTGTAGAGGACAGTGGTATCTAGAGTTCTGTCATTAGGGTATAAACAAAACTTTGTCTAAATTCAGTTATGTTTTGCTTTTAATTCTTTTAAATAATTTATTATTTAAATGTATTTATTTTGAAATATATTTGTAGAAAATATAAGCAAAATTAACATAATTTTACTTTCTTAATGAATGTCATACTTCAGGTTACATTTTTCATCAAAATAAAAGTGTTGAAAAGTTGTAGTAAAGGGGGACCAACCACTTGAGACTCCCTTCTCTTCCTCTCTCAGACAGTTTTCTTTCCCCAAATATTGTTCATTTAAAAAAACAAAGTTGTAGTAAAATATTTATTGCCGTGCAGGCCCAGCAGCCAAGGCGTGCTGAGCTGGCAGTTGAGACTGGGCATGGGGGCACGTGCCAGTAATACCAGCTCTTGGGAAGCTGTACACAGACGGATCACTATGAGTCTGATCTTGTAATGAGACCCTGAACACGCTGTAGAACCTTCCCTAAAACACATAATAAATAAATAAAATAATTATTGAATAAACAGTAATCTATTAAGGAAATAAAAGTAGAACCAAATAAAATGTCACTAATTTACATAGCATAAATTTGTTTTTTAAAATCTATGAAAAATATTACAATTAAGTTTTTTAATTTCACAAAAGACCAAGGCAACAGTTGAAAGTACAGAAATTAAAACTGGAAACATCAAAGGTGTCTATTGTCTTTATTAATTAACACCCCATAGCAGGTTAATGACAATGTAGTGACATTTTGTGGTTTCTGATTCTAATCAATTTTTAAAGGTATGAAACTGAATACTAATAAACTTCAGTGAATTTGGATTCATTGACATAATATTGATTATGTCACATGATGATTTTGTTTTAGGAAAATAGTAAGGCAAAAATTTAAAACTATAAATTTTAACAAATAGGGGCCCGGCAGGATGGCTCAGTGTTCTAGAGCGCCTCCTTGGGGAAGTTTGGGCGGCTTCAGGGACCGCGGTTCGATGATCCCTGGCACCACATGCTGCGCCAGCCCTGCCCTCAGGGCAGGCTGAGCAGGCCATAGAAATGAGTGAATAAACAAACAAGGGTTCTGAAATAAGAAAAAAATAATAACAAATAAAATAAAAAATTCTTTAAAAGAAAAAAAATAAATTTTAACAAATAAAATGAAGGACCAGCAAGATAGTTCCAGGGACCACAGACTAAAGTGCCTGCATAGGTAAGCTAAGGCAAGTATAAGGACTGTGGTCGATCCCTGCCACTGTATGCCACGCCATACCCATCTCTACAGCTGGCTCAGCCAGCTTGGCGGCGCACACCTGTAATTCCAGTGCTGGGAAGGCTGAAAACAGAAGGATCAGGATGAGTCCGAGCTGCGTAGTGAGGCCCCATAATAAGCAAATACTTTTTCAAAAAGGAACGAAAATGTAAAAGCAACTAAAGTTTATTTTAAAATATTAAAATAGATAGGGGCCGGCGGGATGGCTCAGTGGTCTAAAGCGCCTGCTTGGGGAAGCTTGGGCGGCTGCAGGGACTGCGGTTCGATCCCTGGCACCACATGCTGCGCCAGCCCTGCCCTCGGGGCGGGCTGAGCCGGCCATAAAAAATGAGTGAATAAACAAACAAAGATTCTGAAACAAGAACAAAATAATAAATAAAATAAAATATTATAAAAAAAATAGATAAGCCATTGAGAAAAAAAAAAAAACTTTTTGGCATGCCGTCGCATTTTCTTTTGGAAATTTCCATGAAAAATTTTAAACACGCCAACATGTTTTTCAAGTATTCTCTGTAAAATATTTTACAGCTATACGTTTCCATTAATAGATAAGGTAGAACAAATCCTATTCACAGCATGAGTAAAATGCACTTGCTTTCAAGAAGAATAAGTGTTTCACATATTATGGTACTAATTCATAATTTGTGATTCTTACAATAAATTCTTTACAAATCTAATGCAATCCATTTAGTAGCATTAGATTAGCTCACATCAATTTTTGTGTTGATCAGTTAGACATAGGCAAGACTAGCTTAAAAGAAGAAAAGATCCCCTAGACCCTCAAATACAGTAACTGCTTATGTTGGGTTACCCAGAACAAAACATCCAACTTATAATACTGAAGCAAAACTTCCTTACCCCATTTCCTTTACATTTTTCAGTGGCATCACAATAAGATTTCACTAAGTGAGCTTCTGTGCAGGTTTTATTTATACAAAACTAAAATGAAACAAAAAAATTGACAGTCATTTTAAAATTTCATGTAAAATGATAAAAATATTCATGATTTGTTGTATATTCATTGCAGAGTCCTAAGTTTAAAGGTACTAATGCTATATCTGGTACAAATATTGAAACTTAAAATCAGTAATAGTTTCAGGAAAAATCTGAAAACTGAATGGTTTAGGTAAGCTTATATGTACTTTTGACTGTGATATTTATATCTAGGGTTGATTTGAAATCTACATCAGGGTTTTCTCTGTTGTGTTTATATTATGCTATAATTAGAAAATTATAATTGCTATAATTAACAATCCTTCCACTAAAAATTGGAATAGAATGAATGAATACCATGTAGAGTCTCTGTCAAATATTTATCTAAATAATATGGTAAGAGAAATATTATCATGTTTATTCACTGTAAAATCATGTCTTGTCAAAGTGAGAAACTAATGTAGTTACCTGAATTTGTGGGTCTTATACCTCGTTTACCTTTTCTCATTTTAACCAGTTTTATAGTTTTTCTCAGAAATATCAGGTTAAATTATACAACTAACTCACAGTTTGAAAAAAAATGTGAATGAAAATTAACTCTCTAAAATTATTTCCTCACAAAAAGTGGAGTCAGTAAGATAATTTTACCTTGTGCAGCCAACTCATCAAGTGATTGCAAAGTTTCTATTCTAGTAGCAGAAGTGTGACCATACACACACACACACACACAAGAGGCTACATATGGTATAAAGATTAAGTGAAGTTTACGTTAAAATACCCTGAATTTCTGTACTGCACTCTGGAAATCCAGTTGAACATCACAGACTTCAGCAAAATAGACAAAGCTGAATTTTAAAAAAAGTTAGCAAAATATATGTACACCTATTTATAGAAGCACAATCTGTCATAGCTAAATCTTGGAAGCAAGATTGTCCATAAGTCAAGAAAAGAATGAAAAATGATTAGTCTTTTTATATGTAGAGTAGTACTTAGTTATAAGGAATTATCAACTCAAGTCTTCTGCAAGTAAATAGGTACAACTAGGGACCATACTCATATAAGTGAAATAAATCAGACTCTCATGTGTAAACGTCACATTTTCTCCCTAGCATAAGAAACTGAAAGAGTAAATAAGATCCAAAACATAACAATAGATACTGTAAAAGTAAAAGAACCTGCTCAAAAGGAAATAACAATTGAGATGGGAAAAAGAGAAAAGGAGGAAAAAACCATATATGATAACTAATATAATTATACTATTAATTTCTATTAGGTCATTAAAAGAAACAGTCTGTGATTATACTATTTGATCAATTTTACATACCTATAGTTTTTGATCTGAGAAACTACTTTAAAGATAACAATATGAAATATAATTACCATTGTTAATATTCAATTTTCTTGTTTTGAAATTCTGTATCATTTTTATTGTTTTTCTCTCTGGTTATTTCATCCCTGGTTCCGAAAATAATAATAATAATAATAACAACAACAACAATAATAGTAATAGAAAAAGATGACAGACAGAAATTATACAAAACTCCTATGTACTGCTGGCCACAAGCCCATGAAAGGAAGATTGATCAGGCCAATCCCTTTGTGTGTGAATGTAAGTGCTGATCTGAAGATTAAGCCATGACTAATGAACCATTCCCAGAACACTGGTGCATTCAGGGAACAGAATGTGCACATGGCAGACTGCCTGCCATGTGGAGGGCCATGTAAAAGTCCAGGTTACAAGGCAGTTGCTCTTGGAGTGGCTGTACAAGCATTCACATCCTCCTTTTATTACTTACTTAACAATTCACCTAGAGAATCACTCAGGTGGCATGTACATTTAGGCACCATCTGTCCAAAGCATTGATCAGGCAGGTATCATTTCAACCAATTGATTCTTGATTTGAATAGATTTGACAAATTGCTATTTTTATATTTCTTGTTATATTATAAAAATAACAAAAATATGCAATTGCCATTCCTGTATTTAAATAATTGGAATGATCAGTGGTTAAAAAATATCTTTCTAAGCCAGCAAGTTAGTTTAGTGGACTAAGTGCCTGCTTAATCAAGAACAGGGACCAGGGTTTAATACTGGTCCCTCATGCTGCACCAGTCTGCCCCCAAGGCAGCTGAGCCAGTGACAAAGTCCAGGTGTGGTGGTGCATGCCTGTAATCCCACTGCTGCGGAGGTAGAAACAGGAGGATCACCATGAGTCTGAGCTACGTTGTGAGACTCTATACCAAATACACAAATTTTTAAAAAAGGAAAAAGAAAGAAATTTCTTTCTGGCAACCAACTGCTTGAAAGGTGCTTTCTTCTGGTGGACAGTACACCCTCTGGCCTGGTGGGTGTTATTCTTAAAGGTCAAATGTCCCCTGGCAAGATAGCTCTTTTCAGTCTATACATCAGCAAGTGATATGTAAATTTCAGAAGCTGTGCACAAAGATACTCTTCACCAGGTGTTTTAATGTCACTGAAGAGATGGCTTTTACTCTGGAAGAGCTCTGGAAGAAATATTTCAACGTCTTCCACTACATGAACCTCATTGACAAAGCCTGGGAAGATACCAGACTTCAAACTCAGCCTGGGTGAAACTGGCTAAAATGTGTCACTGGAGGTAACTCTGCAGGGTTGGACACACAAGTAGTGGAGAAGACTGTGTCTCTGGGCAAGAAGATGAGTCCAGAAATTGATGGCACTGAGGACCATAAAGAGGAGCTGATGACAAACACTTGCTGAATTCTAGAGTAAGGAGCAGGAGCTGGTTGAGGAGCATTCCATTGAGGAAGAGGAAGGCAGAAGAGCTTAGCAGTGATGTGACAAAATCCAGTGTGGAAAAATGGAACAAGCGCCAGCATTTCTTTGAGAAGCAACATCCCAACATAGCTGTATGGAATGGAATATTGAATCTGATTGCTGCTTCCATGGTCCATCATTTCTGAAAGGTCCATGAAGGAACAATAACCAGAATAAGACAACGGACATTAGGTAGATTTGTTGTGTTAAAATTGATCCCATAGCTAAGAGACAAAGAAGAGAAGAAAACCAGGAAGGAGATCTCCAGATGTCACTTTGGAAGGGACCTCTTTTGCCAAATAATGACCTCTTTCTCACGTACTTTTCACGCACCTACCTGTCCTCCATCGCATCAGTCACCTCAAGCAAGGTTAGCGCTCTTTCTCTTCATATTGTACTCTACTGTACTGTACTTTGTTTCATATTCTTGTGATTAAAAGAATACATAAAATTCAGAATATAACCTTATTTATATTGACCCCAATGCGGAAATTTGATTTGGTTCTTGAACAATTGAGTTTATAACCAGAATCATGAAACAAATTATTTTTGTTAACCAAGGTACCACTATAAATGCGTCACCAGGTTCAAGCCCATTCTGTATAATTGGGGTAGTCACCATGGAATGGAGTGTGCAATAATTAATATAATTTAACAGCAGTTGAGCCAAACATGGTGGTGTATGCCTGTAATCCCAGCACTTGGGAGGCTGAGGTAGGAAGATTGGTGTGAGTTTGAGACCAGCCTGGGCTACAGAAGTGAGTTCAAGGCCAGCCTGAACTGCATAGAAAGACTCTGTCTCAAAAAGAAAAAATAGTAATAATTTAATAGCAGTAAATATAAAATGTCATTCTTCATTACCATTTGTGGTCCACACACAGTGCCATCGGCCACATAGGCATCATCTCTTCCATCTGATCTCAAAGATGTCCCAGTAGTTATGGACAGACATTCATGATCATGAACATATGAATAAACTACAGATTGAACAGCACTTTTATTAGTGTCCTTATGTGGCTGGACACAAACTAACTTTCCACAGAGAGCATCCCTAGAGATGGAAAGCAGAAAATTTCTTATCATTCAACCTTTAAATGATACCAGTTCTCAGTTAAGTGTTGAGTGGTGGTAACACAATGTTGTTTGGTGGTATAAAATCAAGAACACACCAAAATAAAAAATGTTGTACTGCAAAGTGAAACAGCCAGTAAACAAATGCAAGTAGCTTGATTAACACTGTGACAAAACTGAAAAGTGTACACTGAATTCAGATGTACACTGTGACTTCATTTCCTATGACACAGCTCCACTTGGTATTTCAACCTCCAGCTGTCTTAGAAGTGCTGATTGCGTGTATCACGTTCACTTATTGCCATCACTTATACCCATTTTGATACACTATGACCAGACTGATGGTGCATTACCTAAAATTTGCAGAGGGTAGCCAGTTGTCTTTCTTCTTTTTAAATCTTCTGACTGTACTCAAGGACCCTTCTAGTCACTTCTGACTGTGCTCTTGGTCTATTCTAATGATGCTTATTTTCCCTGTCATCATTTTAACAAGTTATGTTTCTGTAGGATACCAAGTGATCCCAGCTTTCTTCCAAAACACAGAGATTTCTAATAAGCATAAATTTGTTTCTTCAAAATTTCATAACTTTAAGATTTCCTCTATGCTATGATCCCACTGAAGTTAATCCATAGGCATTTACATTTCCCATTGTCAGTGAATAGAAATCTCCTAAAGGCTTATAGTATTTCTTCACTATTTTCATGAAAATAACCCATCATTTCTCAGTCTTGGAATCACTGAAGCAGAGCTACTGAATATCAATCTTTATGGAAGTGATACTTTTTTATTTTTTTATTTTTAAGGAGACTATAAAATAGTAGTAAAACAAAAAAATTAAAACAGAGGGTCGGCAAGATAGTTCAGCAGTCTAAAGTGCCTGCTTAGACAAGCTTAGGCAACGGCAGGGACCCACCGTTCAATCTCCAGAAACACATGCTGTGCCAGCCCCACCCACAGGGCAGGCTTAGCCGGCCATGATATAATGATAACAACAACAACAACAACAACAATAATAATAATAATAATAATAAATATTCATGATAGTGATAATAAAAGTAAAATAGAATTTTGCTTAACAAAATAGTATCAATTTCACAATATTTGTTGTGAATAGTATTGTCTTCTAACTCATTCATGTAATGACATAAAAACATGAAATCTGAAATGAGATGGAGAACCAAAATTTGAACTACTTGATAAGCTTTTCCTTTGAACATATTTTTCTGCTTTCTTAGATCTCAATACTTCTTTTGATTTAGGTTCTACTTTCTTTTTATTAAATTTATTTTAATTTGCTTATTCTTGTTTTGATTTTTTAGGAGATTGATGCCACGGCCTTTTGCCTGTCAAGAAAGCACTCTACTCTAAGCTTCACTAAAATATATTTCAAACTAGGCTTGTGTGGAATGTCTCTCTCTAGGCAGACTGTGGAGTCTAAGCTCCTCCTCATCACACTGTTTCTCAGAATTTGAGTTTATGTGTATGATTAAAATGAAATATTTCTAACTGTCAATGTTCTTTGTTTTAAGAATCAAAATACTGTTTTGGGATTATCGCCCTAAGAGATTCCATATAAAGCTTAATTTTAATTCTCACTGAAGAGCAGGAATTATGATTTTACATAATTTGTACATGGTTCCTTTTTCAGATAATTTCCTCTAGTCTTATTCTTGGAACTGTGTCGGGGACGAGGACTACTAAAAAAAGCAGAATTGGTTGGATGAGAAGTATATATATACATATATATATACTTATATATATATATATATGTGTGTGTGTGTGTGTGTGTATGGTCAAGATACATCCATTTATATATTTAGCCTTCTAGTTTATCATTCTTTATAGCTGAGTAATATTCAATTGTATAAAAATAACACATCTTTTTTAATCATTCTTTATATGATGGGCATTTTGGTTGTTTCTGAGATTTTGCTATTACGAATTGGGCTATTATAAACATAGGTGCACAGACATCACTATGGTATGATGTTTTCAGTTCTTCTGGAAAATTCCCAGGAGGGGGATAGCTGGGTTGGATGGGATTTCCAGCTCTCGTTTTATAAGGAGCCTCCACACTGCTTTCCATAATGGTTGCGCCAGTCTGCATCCCGACCAGCAGTGCAGAAATGTTTCTTTTTCCCCACAGCCTCTCCAACATTTGTTGTTGGTATATTTAAATTAACCAGACCTACATTTGTAAATATCATACAATCTCCCTAGTGTAAGAACTCAAAAGAAGAAATAAAAATGGAGAGACATAACAGCTGAATGGAAATCAAAGACTTAAATGTTAAATAGCAAAGTGACTGGAAAGAGAAAAGAGAGGAAACACAACAGGAGCAGAACTATGCACTTATATGCACAGGATGAATTAGACAAGGGTCCTAAGGAACCTAAAAATGTTTTTGACACTGATGACAGCAATATATAACACTAAAACTGTGCTTGGAATGCCTGTCATTCTGCTCTTTTAGATGTGTGCTGCTTCTAATGTAAATTCAGTTACTGTTACACACTCTCTCAAGTAAATGGTTGGTTTACAAGAAAACAAAAAAAGAGTATTAAATGAGAGTAAGAGACTAGGAAAAATGTCAAAGGATGGACAGGCTAAAATTTGGTACATGCTTGTATTTCTAAATATCTATGTAAAAATATGCAACTTCTTTTATCACATTCCATAGATATTCATTAGAATATCAATGATTGTATAGAAAATACTAATTCCAAGTTAAGTCTAAGATATTTAGATATTTGATATATGGAAAGACAGTGATAATAAGTACCGATGTTTTAGAATAATAGTATCACTAAGCTTTTCTTCTGGAGGGCTAAGAATATAAGTTTACAGACCAAAAATTAGAGAAATAAAAAAGAGCTATAAGATAGCCAATATTTTGGCCCTAGCCCTTCAAGGCCAGTGAGGACTCAGGACAGAACAGAACCTGTGCTGTAATATCCTATAACTCAGTGGTTTCCCAAATTTTCTGTTCAAGGAGATTAAGGACCACAGAGGAAAGGGATTGAAGGTAAATAGTGTGCCTAAGGAGAGTCACTTGCAGAGAAAACATTCTCTTGGGCTTTCACAGAGGGCAAATTGGTCAAGCAATGGCCATGACTCATCCAGATGGCTGACAGTGACAACAGTTCTACAAAGTACTGTACATGGAGGGGATTTGACTGACCTTGAGAGATATAAAAAATACATGTTTTGTTATACAGGTCTTGTTTTAATTTGCCCTTGACTACCCAAAAGAAAAGCTTAAATATGACACATAAAACGTAAAGGTAGTTTAGTATGCTGAGCTGTAAAAGGTTCAAATCAACAGCTTCCAACATTGCTAGTTTTGTTAGTAACACACTGCAATTATGGAACATTTGACTATGTATACAACTACCTTCTCTAAAATCAAGGAGAAAAAATCAATTGTGCCAATAACCGTTAGAAAATTTAACATGTTTACACCCTGTGCCCTGTATAACTACAATGAGGACAACAATATACAATGTATCAATTGTTGTGAATGTACTACTAATGTGTGTGTGTGTGTGTGTGTGTGTGTGTGTTTGTCTTTTTAAGACAGGGTCTTGCTATGCAGCTCAGGCTGGCCTTGAGCTCATTTTTGTAGCCTAGTCTGGTCTCGAACTTGCACTGATCCTCCTGCCTCAGCCTCCCAAGTGCTGGAATTACAGGCGTGCACCACCACAGCTGGCTTGCTAATGTGTTTTGAAATGGTCACATTCTAATTTCTTATTAAAAGCAATTTTAAAAATGAGTACTATTTTTAAATGAGTACTATTAATTATAAGATACATAAATACCAAAAGTTTATTTGACCAGAGTAAATAAACTACTTTTGTAAAATATGAAAAAAGAAATATATATATGTATATATTTATTCCATTATATATTTATTGTTCATTATTTTAGTGTCTTTTGATTAGAAAAATGCAGTTTTTATGATTTTCAAAAACAGTCATTTTTTATATACATACTTCTCTTCACAAGGTAATGGTTGTGAATTTTTAAAACCACAATTTCCAGACCTCTCTTGTGGAGAATTAACTTCTTTGAAACAGACATGAGGAGCCCCATGAGCACCTTAAAATGCAAATATACCGAATGAGTTAGCATGCTTAATCCAAATTAGTTGCTTGCCTATAATAAACTAATGAAAGTTATTTCAAAATACAATCATATATTTGTTCATGCTTTGTTTTCTCTGTGTGCTCCATTAATGCAAACTGAAATAAACAGTAATTTTATCTAACAACACAGGAGTCATTAGCTTTCTGCCCTTAATATCAGCTTTAGGCAAAGTTTCTGGAAATGAACAAAATGTGGACAAACTTTTTGCCAAGCTATAATACACATTATCTGGAGTCCAGTAACCAATTCATTCCTTCCCAGTAGGAACCTGAGCCTGGTCTTTACACACAGGGTTGCTATCAACCTTCTGGTCTTCTGTACCTTAATCAGAATCTCCCATGCAGTACAACCTCAGGTGCCCAGCTCTACTGTTTTGGCTCACCTCTTCAAAGCTTTTCTAACTCTTTCTATTCCCATAGCCAGTTCCATAGGCCCCCAAATCACGTGGTCAAGTTTAGTCCCAGCTATCAACCCACTTAACAGGTACTGATTTTTGTCTTAGTTACAGTTCTCATTCATGAGATATTTACAGTTCTCATTCATGAGACAAAATCCCCAACCTAACAAGAGGAAAAATACCCACTAAATGGATGAATGAATTACTGAATGAATAAGTACATCTGAATGACCCTGTTACTTCAGTTTTGTGTAGATACTGTAGAATGTACTACAGTAAGAAACACCCATGACTCCTTGAATCTTTCCTAAATGTTCTGTTTCAATTAAAATTTTAAAAGTTGTCCAATCTCAATTAACTCACTTTTGGGTCAAATGTAGCTTTATTTTTAGTAAAAAATAAATAAATAAATAAATAAATAAATAAATAAATAAATAAATAAAATTAATTAAGTAATACAGTGAGAGGAGAGGAAGGATAAAGGAGAGAAACACCTATGTTATCCATTGGAAAGTACTTTTTAAACATTATTTTAAGTCATGAAAATGGTAACGTAAAGTTATTAGAATAATCACAAATAAAAAATCAAAACACACATCAGTATTAAACACAACTACAAAAAGGGAGAATCCTGAAAACATGACATGCAGAAATAACATTGAATTCTGATTTAACCCATTTTAGGTCTATGGGTCTGGTTACATTTTCATTGTTTATTGTAATCTGAAGTTTATTGCTAACGACATATTTCAAGGTTTGAAAGATAATGTAGGCCAAATGCATGATGTATAAGACAAAATATACTTTTAGCCTATTCCTGGATAAATGACTGAAACTCACTGCTATGACAGGTTTATTCAATTAACGAATTATTATATTTGAGCATATTTCATTACATAAATTTTACATATTCAAATTATTTCACTTCTAAAATACAGTTGTGTTGTGGTATTATGAATAATTTCTCACCAAAATAGGCAAGTATATGTGCCTGTCTTATTTGAGTTACTTCTAAAGTTATTTTTCTTTTCTGTGTTTAGTACAGGATCTACAAGGTCTCACTATGTAGATCAGACTTGTAGTGATTCTCAGAAGCAGGGATTACAGGCGTGTGCCACCACATCTAGTCTCAATTGCTGTCTTAGTGCTCTTTGCACTTGCTCTGCCTAAGTAGATGTTTTAGTCCACTGAGCTATCAGGCCGGCCCTTCAAAAGTTATTTAAAGACACAATACAAATGTGAACTTTGATTAGAAGACATACTAGTACTGGTATGATATGCCTCAGCTTTAGGAAAAGTCTCTGGAAATGAGCAAAATGTGGACTAATGTGAAATCCTAGCTGGTTTTCAGTATATAATCTGAGTAAATTCAGATTTTATGTGAATGAAATCTGCTTTGTAAATTTCATGAGATCTAGATGAGATTATGAATGATTAATAAAAGAAAAGTAAGTAAATTTCCAGAAATAAATGACTTGCTACAAATATCTTTATGTAAGTTGTGAGCTATAAACCGGATTTTTTGTCCAAATAGCTAACTACCAAAGCCAAATCTCAAATCAGAAGTAAAGGGCTGAATAGTGCTATTCTTGGGATACATCAAATTCTTCTACAAATGCAAAAATTTTCCACCTTTAATTCAAATTTAAGTTAAATTTTTAAGTTAAAAAGAAATATGAAATAAAAGAACAATACCTTTTCCGAATATCTCAGTACACTGATTTTCAAGACTTTGGCATCGTCCGTGGTAACAGTGTGCTGTTCCTAACCTGCACAAATTACCATTCAGTGCATAAGTGTCTGGGACACACTGGCTGGAGGTTCCATTGCAATACTCGGGAAAGTCACAGTCCTGGTCAGCACTTTTTCTACAGGGAGTGCCTGCTGCTGACAGCTAGGAAGGAAAGAAGAGGGAAGTCATTGTGGATGCCTCTCCTCAGTGACTCACTGCAGATATTTTATCAAATAAAACAGGTCTAGTCAGGTAATAGCAGATGTTTCTATTTATATAGGAAATATCTCTCTAAACTCATGTGTTTGGAAGTAGCTTGGGTCATGATGCGCTATACTCTTCAATAAATTCATTCATTGATGAGTTCAGTAGCTGAACATGCTATTAGGTGGGGAGCACCTGGAGTGAGGTGCTGGGGGTGACCTGGAAGGGTACATTCTTCTTCCTACTCCTTCCTCCTCCCTTCTGCTTCCTGGTTGCCATGAGGTAAGCAGTTTTCCTGTACCAGGCCCTTCCTCCATGTGTTTCTGCCTTTCTTCAGCCACCTTAGACTGAACACACTATTTTCTGTGAGGTCAGTGAACTTTCTTTTCTAAAGCTGTGGGCATTGGGTATTGTGTCCCAGCAGTAGCAAAGCACCCATTAATAGAGTCCCCCAAAGCCAGGCATTCTACAAATGAAAGACTAGGGAGAGTACCACTGTGAAGCCTAGAAAAAGGACGACCATCAAAGACAGGATGATGCCCTGACCATAGGCTGAAATGCCCCCGCTTCTGCTTCATGGTGAGCAGCAGTGTGAAGTGTGTTGGTCACTTGAGATGGGAGGAACATTGCCTCTGCCTGTGTGTTCCTGGAGCGTGTCTCTTTCTAGCTTAATTGTGCAGGTGAGACACACTATGTGTCCCTTTTACATTTGTAAAGTTGGGAGGACAGACATAATCTCAAAGGGATCTTTACTGCTTTGTTTGATTTTTGACATGGGAAGAGATATGCTTCACTCCTGGGCTCAAACACTTCATTTTACTAAGTGCCAGGACTTCAGGCATTCACTATGATGCACATTTTCTGCAAGCTGTCATGAATATTAAGTGGTTTAATGGAAAAGATGTTTAAAGTAATGCCCAGCAACAGCACCTGTAGTACTGATCACCAGCATTATCATTTTATTTCTGACTGGCTGCACGCATAGAAGCCTCACTGCATAAGTCACACAGTGCATAATGACTACCACATGTGGCAGTTGTGGCCAGCTAAAAAAGTGTGTCATCCAAGTTGACCTGTGGACAGCTTGGAATCACAAACACACAGATGTGTGTGCATATTCACAATAACCTACTATGAACTGATAATTCTTAAAAAAAAATGTGTAATCAATGCAATAATATCTTAAGAGTAATGAAAGAAAGATAACATTTTCAATTTAGAATTACACACGCTGTGGGGAGCAAATTATATATGTTAAAAAAGATAAAACAAAATTTCATGATAGAATAAAAATAGTTGACACATTTCATATTATTATATTTAAAGTAATTACTCAGTATAAAGATAGGGCATACATATTTTCTAATTGAACATTTGGGACACCACTGAGTTATAAGACGTTACAGTACAGGTTCTCTTATGTCTTGAGTCCTCACTGACCTTGAGGGGCTAGAGCCAAACTATTGGCTATCCTTGGAGCCCTTCTTTTTCTCTAACTGATATTAGCACAAATCTTTTTCTATGAGCCAAGAGACATCAGTAATATAACTTTTGTTTTTCTCCCTTTTTCCCTTTTTCCTTACCCCTTTCCCCATTCTAGTTCCTTTTACCCTCTTAACAATTTTTCCCACTTTACAATATCTATTGTATATTTTATTTTTTTAATTTATTTTTTCTTGTTTCAGAACTTTTGTTTGTTTATTTATTTATTTTTATGGCTGGCTCAGCCTGCCCTGAGGGCAAGGCTGGTGCAGCATGTGGTGCCGGGGATCGAACTGCGGTCCCTGCAGCCGCCTAAGCTTTCCTAAGCAGGCACTTTAGACCACTGAGCCTTCCTACCAGGCCCCTATTGTATATTTTAAACCTTGCTTACTCTGAATTTCTCACACAAGGTAGACAATACAACCTTAATACATGTGAATCTGATTATTTCACTAATGAGGATAGATTCAAATTGCATCCATTTCCCATAAAAGTCTCAAGTTTATCCTTCATTATAGCTGAGTATTACTCCATTATATAAAAATACCACATATTTTTTATACATTTCTCAGTCACTGGGCATTTGGGTTGTTTGTGAAATTTATCTATGACAGATTGTGCTGCAATAAATATGGGTACACATGCATCACTGTGGCATATTTTAATTCTTCTGGGAAGATATTCAGGAGGGGATTAGCTGGGTCAAATAAGACTTCCAATTCTCACTTTCTGAGTAATCTGCACACTGATTTTCCAAGTGGTTGCGGCAGCCCACACTCCCACCAACAGTGGAGAAAGGTTCCTTTTCCACCACAGCCCTCCAGAATTTATTATGAGTTGTATTTTTTATGATAGCTATTTTTTCTGAAGATGTAATATCAGTACACTTTTAATTTGCATCTCTAAGATGATCAATGATATTGAATATTTTTCACATATTTGCCATTTGTATTTCTTCGTCTGTGAAATGTGTATTTATCTTAAATGCCCATTTTTAATTAAGTCTTTAAATTTGTAGGATCTGATTTTCAACTTTTTATATGTTCTAGACAGAAGTCCTGTTCTGAGGGACAACTGGATAAAAAACTCCTCACTCTCAACTGCTGGCTGCCTTTTCACTCTGCTGTGTTTCTTTTCATGTGCAATATCTTTTTGATAACACAAGATTCCACTTGTGGATCTTTTGAAGGATGTCCCATGCAGTCTGAGTTTTGTCCGTGAACTCTAGGCCTACACCTATGTTTTCAATATTTCAACCTACTTTATCTTCCAGTGGATTGTGTTTATGTTTTAATATTAATATCTTTTACATATTTTGACTTGCATTTAGTGCATGGTGATGGGTATAATTTTAGTCTTTGGCATGCAGAGAGCCAGTTTTGTGCAAGTATATATTTTGAAAGTAAGAAATAAAGGGTTTCCTGGATAAGAAAATTCATTTACAGTTTACCCAAAGTACAAAAGAGAAAGTTTTTAGGCATGGGAAATAAAATATCAAACAGAATGAAATAAAGAGACATATGAATGCAATAAATAACAATATGTCTGATTATTCTTGTTTTCCTTAATGTGAGAGATAAAGAATTTACTTAAAACAAAAATAGTAGAAATGTACTTTGTTGTTGTTATAGTATGTAGAACTGATTTCTCCCGTTTTTATTTTTTATTAGCATGTGTGTGCATTGTATGACTACATTCCTTGTGGAGAGTTGGTGCTTATACAAAACACATTTCACATGTTTTTTCACTGCTTTGTCATCCTCTTTGCTCTTTTTCCATCTTTTAATGCTCTCCCATTTGAAAAAGATGTATCTCCCTATTTTGCTCTTCTTTTATATTTTGGAGTTCTCTTATAAGATCTATTCACTACACCAAAAATTGTGCAATATATAAAATTGTGTATTAGTCAATCAAGGATTTATAACTTCTGGTGTAAATAATTTTAAAAGCCTAAAAACATCAAAGCAATAGAGAAGATAAAGTCATATATTGTCTAGCTTTAAAGTTTAAATTTAATTTGCAATCCACTGTAAATTTCATAAGTAGCTGGTCGGAATTAAAGTTGCCTTGCGTGGTGGCTCACACCTATAATCCCAGCACTCGGGAGGCTGAGGCAGGAGGATTGGTGCAAGTTCGAGACCAGCCTGGGCTACAAAAGTGAGCTCAAGGACATCCTCAACTGCGTAGCGAGACCCTGTCTCCAAAAGACAAAAAAATAAAGAAATAAAAAAATAAAGTTGCCTTGAAAAATAATTTTCCAATTCTCATAAATTTCCAGATTCATTGACTGTGTGATCCAGCAGCCCCTCTTTAAACTCTCTCGCTAAGAAACACCACACTGAAACACAGTCTACTTATGAATATTATTCATAGTAGGCACATTTTTCTTACTTGTTATGGATTATATCTCAATGTCCTTCCAAGGGTTCATGTGCTTGCATGTGGATCTTTTGAAAGATGACTGGGTAATGGGTATGATACAGGATTAGATTGGAATAGACCACTGATTGATTTAGTAGAATTCTAGATGTGAGTGATCGATTTACTGATGAAAGCAAACTCACCTCAGGTGTGGGTGGCACAAGTCTGTATGCTTGTAGCCTGGACAGAATAAAAAGGCAAAGCAGAAGGAAGCTGTGCTGCTTCCTGCCTGCCACGTCCTGGGCTATTCTTCACTGCCCCTCTGCCTTGCTGCCTTGCCTTGGTGCCTGCTGACCACAGGCTTGAGCCTCTACACACTATGGGCTGAAATTAGCCTCCTCCAATAATTTCTGATTACCGGTACTGTGGTTCAGCCATGAGAAAGTAACTAAGATATCACCACAAACTGAAAATGATCCTAATATCCCTCAGCTGGAGAGTAGATTAATAAAGTGTGGTCTGTAATTATAGTACTTTCAATACTATCTAGCAGTGAAAAAGGAACACGCTGTTAATCTGAAGTAATTTAGAATGCCTTGTGCCTAATTCATATACTTACACCTATTGTATGACTCAATTTACTTGATTTATTTTTTATAAAAGCAAAAGCATACAAACTGAAAATAGTTGCTGGTAGAGGGCTGAGAAGAAAAGGTAGAGAAGAAAAAGGTAGAGGGGGAAAGACTTTTGTAAGGTGAAAAATTGACTTATTCTTGATTATGATATAACTGAAAGCTGGAGAATTTCAGTTACAACCTACCGGAAGCCTTGCTAACAGAACTGTACTGTGTTAGAGTGTAAAGGTAAAATTGAAAAAGAAATATGTCTACATATATATATATATTTTTTTCCAAAATTAGAATTAAAATTTTATATTATGAACTGTGGTTTCTTGTTCAACTGTATTGTATTGGAGATAATATTACATAGTACATTATATTAGTATGCTTAACCCACATTTGCTACTTTTTGTATAGCCTACAATCTTTCTGTAACAATTCCAAGCAATACTTTTGTTTCTATCATGTGTCCAATTTAACATTTACTTATGAATGTGTGAGTTTTTGCATATAATGCACATTGTATGCTTTATAAGGAAGTCGTGCTACCATTTCTTTATTTTTTAAGAATTTTTTATTTTAATTTTTTTCTTGTTTCAGAACCTTTGTTTGTTTATTTACTCATTTTTATGGCCAGCTCAGCCCACCCCAAGGTCAGGGCTGGCGCAGCATGTGGTGCTGGGGATTGAACCGCGGTCCCTGAAGCCGCCCAAGCTTTCCCAAGCAGGCGCTTTAGACCACTGAGCCATCCTGCCGGGCCCCGTGCTACCATTTCTTCATGATCATTTTCCCTTTTGGCATTTATGCGTTATGTGAATATGAGTATCTTTGGTTTATTATTGTCAACTGATGAATTGGTAATTGAAATATGTTACATGTGTACAATGGAGAAGGATGAGGAGATTAAAATTATCAAAATAGGTTATATGCATATATAAGCATGCCAAAATAAAAACCATTAATCTGTACAACCAATATGACTAAGAAAAAATGTGGAAAAGGAAAAATATACACAGCAGAATACCATCCAGTCATAAAAGAAGAAAGAAATTGTGTCACACATAGGAAAAATTGATGGTATGTGAGACATTTTCCGTGAAATAAGTTAAACTTATAAGATTCAATATGACATGATTTCTCTTATATCAGAAACCTACATAAGTAAATACACAAATAAAATAAAGGAAAGATGAAAGAAAACTAGGTGAGTAAAGGGCTCAAGGGAGGGATAAGAGTAATATTGATAATGAACAAGATAGGTTATATGCATTAATTAAATTCCCCAAATGAACTTCACTATTCCATATCACTAACAAAAATAACTTCTAAGATGTTACACTTGGGAATCAGGACCAATTTGAGATGGCGTCTTTATTTCATAGTTGCATTCTTTTTTTTTTTTTTTTTTTTTTTTTTTTTTTTTTTTTTTTTTTTTTTTTTTTTTTTTTTTTTTTTTGTCTTTTTGAGACAGGGTCTCGCTATGCAGTTGAGTCTGGTCCTGTGCTCACTTTTGTAGCCCAGGCTGGTCTCGAACTCGCACCAATCCTCCTGCCTCAGCCTCCCAAGTGCTGGGATTACAGGCGTGAGCCACCACGCCCGGCTTAGTTGCATTCCTTATATACATGTATTTGGTGATATCTTCTGTTCTTTACCTATTTAGTTGTTTCTTCATTCTTTTTTTTATAATTTTTATTCATTTTAATGAGAAAAAGGATAGAATAGCAATGAAACAGTTTCAATACAGGTTAGTAGGATTTTTATAATTAATACCTTACATATTTGTTGTCTTCATAGGAGTTGTTCAGAGGACAAAATGAAGGCATGATATCTTGTCTAAACAACATTAGTACAAACTTTTATTCTCAATGAACTAAGAGGAAGTAGCTTTATATCTATCTTAGCTCTCTTGTATATATATATTCCCCCCTTTTTTCACAACCAAACTGTCCTTTATTTACACTTTTGTGAAGTTAGTAATGCATGATACTAGGCTGCCTTAGCAACTGACAGCAAATCTTAACCAGTCAGGATGTTCCTCTCAGGAGTAAAACCGCTTGTTTTCTTTAAGCTCTGGGCCAAGTCCCACCTACAAATATTTGATAGATTTCCTAGCTTTGTGGCTCCCAACATATGCTCCTTTATCATTTTGGTTTTTTTCAGACACAAGTGTTCCACTTTTCTATTTAGTATTAAATATTAAAAGATCAAAGGATCTTTTCATACTTGAAACCAGTTTGAAGATTGTAGTTACTTGAGTTCATCAAAATAACCCAATATAGTCCAGTAGTCCATAATACTCATAGGTTGTCAACAGAACTGGTGATTTTATTGACTTGAGCCCTTTACAGCCCAACAAGTTAATATGGCATTACTTTTTATACCTCGTGGTTATACTTTTCCACGGGATGATTAAGACCAAGTTAAAGCAAGATCTATATAACTGAAAATGTAACTTTTGTGTCTGACAAGGATGGTCAACTTTTCTCAGGATTTATGATGGAAGCATGTACAGCACCTTATAGATCTTTTGTCAGTGTCAGCCATCTGGATGAGTCGTGGCCATTGATTGACCAGTTTGCTCTCTGTGAAAGCCTGAGAGAATTTTTTTCTTTTTTATCAGTTCCACACTGATACAGCCAGTACCGTCTTCTGCTGACTGTGTTCTATTTTCTTCTCATGAATGTTAACAACTTACTTCACATGTTGACGTGCAGCATGGTCCAGAGCCACATTCTACTGAGCCTTTAAGTTTACATGTTTTATAATCACAGCAATTTTTAAATTGACATTCCTAAAATAGCAAAAGAAGAAATCGTTAATAGTCCAGTTCAAGCACTTAAGGAGTCATATTTCTTGATCCTAAATTCAACTCAATACTAACTTCAATTTATTTAATAAGAACATACTCATTTAACTTTTACTATTTTATTGTTTATAGTATTCAAAGGTATATATAACTGTATACGCAAAGGGACTAGCATGTAAATGAGTAACTTGTTAGTAATACTAGATGAATATTAGGAAAAAAGTTTTAAAATTACTGATATGGAAATACATGTCAAGGGAAAAATACAGGTTTCCATGAGGAACATGTACACTCTTAAATTATCTTCCTTTTTTAATTTTTATGATTATGAAGAAACGAGTATAAGAAGCATAATGAAATACAGTGTATATTCATGTGGCTTTTGTTCCTTTAATATCGTTAGTAGATCCTTTAATAGTAGCTACTCTACTCATTGATTTATTTTCTAAAGCACCTACATTTATTTGCAAGATGATTGGATGCATAATCTGTACTGACCATGATGGTGTTGGGGGCCTCTGACATCGCAATTGGTAGCATAGACTTTGTGTACAATATTTTTGTGATGTTGCAGTATCACTTCATTTCACTTTTATGTAGTTTGAATTATTCACTGATTTCTGCTTTTATTTTTCATTCAATACATATTAGTCTTGATTTCTACCCTGGTGATTCTGCGTGTTTTCACTTGACCTTTACTATCTTAATGGTTTTATTGTACAGCTTATGGGACCAGTATGGAGATCTAGTTAGGTCATAGATTCTTACATTCAACACAAATTAATGTTCTGGAGACAATGAAGCAAGACCACTTCAGAGCTTCTGGAGAGGAAGCATCACTTGTGAAGGTGCAGGTTCTGGGACCTGCAGGCAAGGTGAGGCTGCTTTCCTCCTTCACAGGGGCCACTTCACAGCCAGGATACTAAGAGGAATCTGTA
>PVJA010009677.1:0-59942 GCA_004027025.1 Myocastor coypus
GTGTGTGTGTGTGTGTGTGTGTGTGTGTGTGCTGTTCACTATGCAGCCCAAACTCCTAGTGATCCTCCTGATTTCTGCCTCCCTATTGCTGGGATTACAGGCGTGCGCCACCACATCCAGACTCCATCACCGGCTCAACGTGCTGGAGGAGGGCAGGACCGGCGCAGCATGCGGTGCCTGGCAGCTAACCCCGGCGCCTATGCTCATCTAAGCAAGCGCTTACTTTGCAGAACTATACTGTCGGCCCCTGAGAATGTTCATTTTTGTTGATGGTTTCTGTCCTTGATCATTCTGCTTCCCTGTTTCTGGCTGTGGTATGTTGGAGCACCATGGTGGCAAGTGTACCAAGCAGAGAGTGGCTCAGGAGAGCGAGGTCACTACAGGGGCAGCCAGAGGAGCAGGCAGACTGAGGAAGGGTGAGACGCTAAGCATCCAGAGACAGGACAGCTGGGAAAAAATGCACCTTCCAAGGGTAGGCCTGCAATGATTTCCTTCCTCAAATGAAGGCCGCCTCCAGAAGCTTCTACCTCCTTGTAGTATTCCATACATTATAAATCTGTAAATGAATAATGCACTGACAAAACCTAATCGTGCATGTTGCAGCCACCTCCCCCCAAAGGTCTTGTGTCTAAATATTTCAGCTCTGAGACTAAGCCTTCCGCACTGGAGCTTTTGAGGGACACTAATGTCCAATCTATGCCATAACTATAAAGTAAAGCAAGTATAAAAATCACAATGAAATCATTTACATATCCAGAAGAATGCCAAAGATGCAAGCAGGTAGACAGCACCAAATGTCAACAGCTGTGTAGAGCAACAAAAATTTTGCTAGATCAGTGACAGAAGTGAAAGTGCTTTGGTCACTGCGACGCTGCAGTGATACCTGTACATATTTCTTACAAGAGAAATGAAAGCATATCTCCAAAAGGTATCTTTATCCAGAATATTCTTTGTGTTCCTTTCTCTGCCACCAGAATTCCAAAGTTTATACTCAACAAGAGAATGGTGTAGATGTAGAATAAAATATTACTCATGGGTACAAAGAAACAAATTACTGATACCTGCAGCTTCTGGGGGAATTTCACACATGTATCATCCTCAGTAAAAGAAAACAAGAGAAACTGTATAATATACTATTCTTATGTGAATTTCAGTAGTAAGTAAAATTATTCTGTGGTAGAAAGATGGACAATAGATTTCTGAATTAGAAGGAACTATGCAGTTTACAAAGGAACATATAATGATGTGTGAGGGGAAAGCAATAATCTATCTCTTAATTGGGGCGATGTTCTCAGAATGCATGTCATAACTAATGTGACAGTCCCTTTAATGCTTGCTGTACATTTTATTGCATAGCATTTCTACTTCTTTATATCGTACATAGCCAGTTTTAAAAATCTAAGTCTATCAAACCGAGCAATTGTTCAGTGCTGTAAGGGGGCCTGAGAAAACACTGCTGTCTGTAATAAGAGCGCATCCAGGAAACACTGAAGTGCAACTTCAAAGTTGCTGAGTGGCGTGGGAGAGCAAGGTCACCACAGGAGCAGCCAGAGGAGCAGGCGCTATGAGGAAGGCTGGGACACCTTGCATCCAGACACAGGACAGCTCCTTTCAGACATACTTCAAAAGAAACCCTTGGAAGCATTTTATCAGGCTGAAATGAATTTTAAATGGATTATGAAGAAGAAAGGTGATTTTTCTGTTTCAGTTTCTGTTTAGTGAAGTCTTAAAAACTCCACAGTTATCAATTAGAAAGAAACGTTTCTTCTAAAGGCATAAAAAACCTATTTAATCTAATTTGTGCTTAAATGTTTCAAACATTTTAATATATTCTATACTGTTCTAACAAATACTTTTTATGTTAACCACCATAAGTATTTGTCTACTTAATACAGACTAATAAAATTGTTCACTGAATCATTAAGAATTTGACAATTAGTTGATAGCAGAAATTTAGCATATTCAATGTTATTTTAGAAATGTTTGAATTCTTTTTTCATTTCTGAAAGTTTATAAAAGCCAGCCAGGCAGCACAGTGGATTAAGGCACCTGATTAGGCAGACATAGGGATCAGAGTTGCATCCCTGGTGTGTAGGGCAAACCTTATCCCTGGGGTGCCTGAGACCGCTAATGAGAGTGGATGTGGTGGTGTGCACCTGTAATCCCAGTGTTTGGGAGGCTGAAAACAAGAGGATCACTACAGATCCAATCTATGTAGTTAGACCCTGTAGACTCTATACTAAATACATAATAAGTAAATAAAGATTCTGAAGTATATAAAACTTAAAGTGTGCAAAACTTTAAGTGTGCCTATATCTGGTTCATTTTAACTGTGTATGTCACTTCTTTACAACAAGGATAAAATTCAGAGCTGAGGTTTCTTTAACTTTATTTTTTGTTACTTTTAATAAGAGATAATAGGGGCCAGGGACATAGCTCCATGGAACAAGTGCCTGACTGGCAAGTGCAAGGTCATGAGTTTGAACCCTGATCCCACAAAAAATATAAATAAATAAGAAATAACAAAGCAACAGTTTCAAAACACGTTAGTAGCACATTCCCAATAATCGATACAATGCTTATTGTTGTCCTTGTAGTTATTCTGAGCACAGGATGCAGACATGGTAATTTTCTAATCACTATTGGTACAAAACTTTCTTCTCACTGAAATAAGAGAAAGCAGTTGTATACATAATTCAATATTCCATAATCATAGTAGGTTATTGGCAGAATTGTCAATGTCAGAAGCTGTTGATTTAAACCATTTACAGCTCAGCATAATAATCTGGCTTGACTTTTTATGCCTCTGGTTAACCTTTTCTGCTGGGTGGTTAAGGACAAATTAAAGCAAGACCTGTGTAAAACGTGTAACTTTTGTATCTCCCAAGGTCAGTCAAATTCCCTCAGGATTTACTTTGAAATTATTTACAGCGTTTTGTAGAACTTTCATCACTGTCAACAATCTGAATGACTCAGAACCATTGCTTGACCAGTTTGCTCTCTATGAAAGCCTGAGAGAATTTTTTTATCTAAGTGACTCTCGTTAGGCCCACTATACATCGTTGATTCCTTTTCTCTGTGACCCCATAATTTCCTTGAACAGAAAATGTGGGACATTATAGGATGTCACAGCATAGGTTCTCTTATGTCTTCATGTGTAAACACTGGATGGTCTCCCTAATGTAAGACCTCAAAAGAAGAAATAGAAATGAAAAGGCATAACGCAGCTGAATGGAAATCAAGAACTTCAGGTTACACAACAAAGAGACTGCAAGCAGAAAAAATAGGAAACATGGCAGGAGCAAAATCATACACTTATATACACAGGATGAATTAGACAATGGCCCTAAGAACCTCCTAAAGGTTTTTCACACTGAGGATAGAAATGTATAACACTAAAACTATGCTTGGAATGCTTGTATTCTGGTATTTTGCATGTGTGCTGCTTCTAATGTAATTTCAGTTACTGCTCTTTTCTCTCTCAAGTAAATGTTTGTTTTACAATAAAGCAAAAAATGGTGTTAAAAGAGAGTAAAAGACAAGGAAAAAATGCCATAGGATTGACTGATTATAATTTTGTATATGCTTAGATTGTTAAATTCTTGTATAAAAATGTGTAACTGCTTTTATCACCTTCTATAGAGATTTATTAGAATATCAATGATTGATGGAAATTTTCAATTTCAGTGTAAGTCTAAGACATTTGATATTCAGAAAGACAGTGATGTTAAGCTCAAGTACCTATGTTAAAGAGTAATAGTATCACTAACCTTCTCTTCTGGAGGGTTAAGAATGTATGTTTACTGACCAAAAATTAGAGAAAAGAAGAGCTACAAGGATAGCCAATATTTTGGCACTAACCCTTCAAGGTCAGAGCTGAGATATTTTAAGGGGTAAAAATTATTTTCAAAATAACAAAGTTTCCCTTCTATGTATTTTACTAATTATTTAATTTGTTTTCATCCTTGTCTCTTTTAAATATTTTTCTAACATTTCTTTCTCTTACAATGTTCAATTGAACTATCAAACAATATATTTTCTGGAAAACATGCTACTTGTCCATTCTATTTTTCCGTGTTCCCCCAAAAATAAATAGAGAACTCTCCTTCCCTCATTCCACGATTTGCCTTTTATCATCTCAGTTATGTATGGTTAACCCCAGGGAGGAAATAAAAGGATGAACAATGTAGCAATCAGTGGCTGGCTCGTCAGACTAAGCACCTGCTTAGCCAAACGGAGGGTCCAGGGTTCAGGCTCTGGCACCACATGCTTCACTGTTCCCGCCCACCCAGCACCCTGAACTGCACATTGAGTCCTGGTGTGATGGTGCGTGCCTGTAATCACAGTGCTGGGGAGGCTGAAAACAGAAGGATCACTATGAGTCTGAGCTGCTCAGTGAAACCCTTCACAAAATGCATTAAAAAAAAAAAAAAAAAAAAAAAAAACTTCTAAGACAGTCCATAATCAAATACATTTATTATACCATGTAATACTGGTATAATCTCAGTATTTTATTCATGGAACATTCCTCTGTTTATGTGCTAAATTTATGAAAAGAAATCATGATAAGCCCATGAGCATGGGAAATGTCATATCTGTAAATTTTGGCAGTCTCCTTTTCATGTATCCACGTGGGGGCACGCATGGAAAGGAACTGATATGGATAAGAGACAATGTAATTCCTAGTGTATAGTAGTAATTATAAAAGAAGAAGGAAAGTTGTATGAAATAATTATGTTAAACAAAATAAGAAACAAATAAAAGTTTGTATTACAAAGGGATTTTTATTTTTGTGTAATAGTTCCATTAATCTAAATAGATAACCCATTTAACTCATAGCTTAAATAGTAAAGAATTTTTCTAAATAGTTGTTGTAGTGAGGATGTAACAATTAACAACATTCCATAGAGTAAATTCCAGAATAATTCACTTATTCATTCTGTAAATATTGAAAAGATTTTGTAAACTTCTGTTCTCTATTCCTACCATACACACGTAAACCATAATTATAAAGATTGTGCCCATGTGCTTGTGTGTGTATTGAGAAACTAGTCTGAATTTCTTCCAGAATTTCTTGTCTCACATGCCATAATGGTTAGAATTGCAATGCTAAATACATATTTTAATATTTCCATATGGCATAAAAGTTCATTCACTGCAGTCCACATCATTCATGGTGTGTCCATAAATCTACAATGGAACTGAAAAATGTCCTATCACCTAGGGGCATCGTAGTTATCATAGCCGCTTTAATCAATTCCTCACATATTCATGATAATGCTGATGTAGTTAATCTCAGCGTACTACGTGTTATGTGAAAGAACTGTATATATAATTACATAACACATATAATACTTGGTAGTGATAGTGAATGAATGCAGCATGCTTGGGTATTTACTACACTATACTTTGTATCGCTATGCCAGACCATACTGCTTCTCCTTATGCAAACTTTACTGTAAAACAGTCTTCCCTCTTATGTGAAGAGCAGCTTCCTGTAATTTCTGTAAGTGTGGTTTAATGTTTGCTAACTATGAAAGCAGCTATGAACACATTTCTCAAGATTGTGCTTGACTTTTAGTAATCTCTGACTGTATCTGTTATAAGGACTGTCTTAATTATTTTTCTTTCATTGCTGAGAAAAAATACCCAGTGCCCAAAATTAAGGTAGAAAAGACTTTTTTAGCTAAAAATCTGTAGATGTTTGAGTCCATAATTTCTCATTCCCAGGCAGAATGGCCTGCAGACAGCAAAAGTTCATGCTGGGGGTGGGGGTGGGGTGCCACAAAAGCAGTAAGGACAAAGAAGGGCTGAGTGCTCAGCTACTCTCTTCCCCTCCCTTTTCTTGCATTCGGGTTATCCACCCGAGGGCAGGTGCAGCCCTGGATTCCAGCCCTGGATCATGAATCAATAACAAGACTCTAGAACTCCACTCCATAGCTGCATGAGACTTTGTGGGAGACATCTAGATACAAATGATAACAAGCACTATCATTCCTTGCTGAAAGCTAGAAATTTAAAATAATGTAGCTTCACTGGAAAATATTTTTAAAATCTCTTGTAAGCTTAAACACAGACTTATGATGAAACACAAAAACTGTACTTTTGTGCTTTGCTGGCTAATCTGAAAACATGCATTATAATCCTAATAGCAGTTTTACTCAGAATTACTAAGAATTGAAAGTTATTAGAATAGCTTCAATAGGCAAAGATAAACAAAAAAAATGATATGGTTAATTGGGAAAATACTATGACTAACAAATATAGTAATACATAAATTGAGAAATATAAAATGCATTCTGTGTGTGTGTGTGTGTGTGTGTGTGTGTGTGTGTGTTTGAGATAGGGTCTCACTACGTAGTTCAGGCTGACCTTGAGCTCACTTGTGCAGCCCAGGCTGGTGTCAAACTTGCACTGATCTTCCTGCCTCTGCCTCCCAAGTGCTGGGGTCACATTTGACTAAAATGCATTTTTTAAAATGCATAAAACCAGATCCCAAATGCTACATAGTATATGATTCAACTCAAATATTTGAGACAAGCAAAACTGTAAGAATGGAAACAGATGAGTTGCCATTGTTTAGAACACAGGAAAGTATCAGACAAGGTAAAGTATAGAGAATATTTTGAGATTATAGAGAAAATCTTTATTCTACTGCAGGAAGAAAACATGACTATACTGATCAAAACCCTTAACAACACAGCACAAATACTGCACCTGACTGTGTACATTAGGAGGCTAGGAAGTTGAATATGGATTGTAAATTGCAATGAAAGTATCCAGTCACATACATATGTGTGGCAAATCTCAACGCACGCACCAAGGGAAGATTACTACCTAAATAATGGTAGAAAATGGCATTTGGACTATGAAAAAAATGAAAGATAAGAGGAAATGCAAGAATGCAATATAAGCTGTTTGGAAGTCTTTTCGCTTGAAATTAAGATTCAGCATTCTCAGAGCTTGCTATTACAGCTCGACAGACTAGCTTATGTAAGCACAAGGGCCAGGTTTAAATCCCTAGTGCCACATGCCATGCCAGCTCTGTCCCTGGGCATGCTGAGCTGTCCAGGCATCATGGTGCATGCCTGTAATCACAGCACAAGGGAGGCAGAAATTAGGAGGATCACAACAAGTCTGAGCTACATAGTGAGACCCTGTAACCCCTCAAAAGATGCACCATTCTGTTGCCAGTAGGCAGACAAACTAGAAATGATCATGCTACAATAAATATATAAATGAGAGAGTAGGATCTGTTGAAATGAGAGGTTGTAGTTAAGCAAAAGAAATATTCTACAGCATCCCATGCAGTATAGGAAATAACTGGAAGCACCAAGTTGGAACTTGTCCAGATATGCCTGGCTGGATCTGGCTGCTCAAGTACCTATGTTATACAGTAATAATATCATTAAGCTTCTCTTCTGGAGGTCTAAGAATTTAAGTTTCCAGACCAAAATTTAGACAAAAAGAAGAGCTAATGGATAACCAACATTTTGGCCCTAATCCTTCAAGGTCAGTGAGGACTCAGAATGTAACAGAAGCTGTACTGTAACATCCTATAATTCAGTGGTATCCCACATTTTCTATTCAAGAAGATTATGGGACCACAGAGGAAAAGGATTAGCGATGTATAGTGTGCCTAAGGAGAGTCATCTAGAGAGAAAACATTCTCTCAAACTTACACAGAGAGCAAACTGGTCAAGCAATGACTGTGACTCATCCAGATGGCTGACACTAATGAAAGTTCTACAAAACGCTGTACATGGTTTCAAGGTAAATCCAGAGGTGAACTGACTGATCTTGTCAGACACAAAGTTACATGTTTTCTTATATAGGTCTTGTTTTAACTTGGCCTTAGTCACCCAGCAGAAAAGTTTAACCAGAGGCATAAAAAGTAAAGCCAGATTAGTACGATGAGCTGTAAAATGCTCAAGTCAACAGCTTCCAACATTGCCAGTTCTGCCAGTGACCCACTACTATTATGGAATATTGGACCATACATAAAAAAAAAAATTTCTCTTAGTTCAGAGACAAGAAATGGTTATACCAAAAGTGTTTAGAATATTTATGTCTGCCTCTTATACTCTAAACAACTACTATGAAGACAACAACACAAATTGTACTAATTATTGTAGCTCTCCTACTGACTTGTTTTGAAACTGTTTCATTGCTATTTCTTTCCTACTGAAATTAATAAAATTTAAAAAATAAAAATAAAGGCAAGGATGAAAGAAACAATAGCAATACAGTTTAATATGTAGCAAGACCTATGCTACATAGTATATGCATTTAACTCATATAATACAGAAACCTTATAAGAAAGAATTGGAAACACCAATATGAACTCATATTTGGCTTTACATTGATTTATAATTCCCTAAAGAAACAGGAAGAAAAATAAAGATAGATAGATAAATAGACAGGCAGACAGACAGATAGAGATATATGTTTTAGTAAACATATATATGTTTTCCTTTGTTAACTGAGACTATCAATATAATTATACTTCAGTAACAATGGCAATATAAAACATACTTGACTTCTAATACCATTATCCAGGTGAAGAATTTAGAGCTTCATGGTGAAATTTCTGATTCTAAGGATGGAGAAGAAAAGGAGAAGTCAAAATCTGAAGCATGTTCTAGCACGAAAAAATAAGGAATATCTAAGCAGACACATATGTACACTGTGAGAAGAAATGTCAGTGCAATGTAAGAGCAAACTGAGAGTGTCCTTAGTAGCTGAAGTTGGAACAAAGTGAGCAGCAAAACCAATAAATTGATATGGATTATAACCCAATATATAAAGGATCTTTGATTTTATATTGAAAGAAATGATAAATTAATGAGAGAACATAATACAATTGAATTTCAAGTAGTGTTTAAGCATATTATACCCCATCAAAGACAGCAAGATGTGCCCTGTCTTCCAACTAAGATATACATAGTGACTCCTTCTCAAGGGCACAGTAGTGAAAGAGAAAAGAAAGTAATTTTACACTGTAGACACACTCCTTTAGCTATAGACCAAGGTTAACATCAACAATGAAAGGTGCTATTGACAGGATGGGCCCTTGTTATGTTATGATGAAAATGCCACTTCACCTCTATGACATACCCACAAAGTAGAAACAAACTCATCTAAAAGGTTGAAGACATTAGATAAATTCCACTGAGGAACATTCTAAAATATAATCACAGCAGAAGTCTTCAAAATTATCAAGCATAGGGGCTGGGGAGATAGCTCCGAGGCACGAGTGCCTGCTGGGCAAGTGCAAGGTCGTGAGTTTGAACCCTGGTCCCACAAAAAAAAAAAAAGAAAAAATTATCAAGCATATAAAAAGAATGTCTCAGAAATTATTATAGCCAAGATGAGAAGAAGGATGTATTGCCACTAAACAACATGCGATATTTTGGAACAGATCCTGGAATATAAAACGAATTATTATTAAAGAAGTTTGAATAAGGCATGAAACTTAACTAATGATAATGTGCCAATATTGATTCATTAATTTTCTCAAGTATACCTTATCAATATCAATAATGTACATGTAGAGTAAATGGAGAACAGAGCATTTGCTGTCTCTTCAGTGTTTTTCTGCATGTGGGGAGGGAACCAGAACACCAAGGGCAAAGGGATGCAGAGTAAAATGATGTCATGAATGACATGTGCATGTACCACATACCCACAATTACTACGAACTGTTCAGGTTGTAAATATGATCTCAAACCATAATAATAATAAACATGGAGTAAGAATATTTAGAGAAGGAGGAAGAGAGGTGGTTTAGGTGGGAAACTTCATTTATATTTATAATATATTTTATTGTTACATGCTCTCACTATGTAGTCTGGACTCATAGTGAACCACCTATTTTAAGCCTCCCCAGAGCTGAGATGACAGGCACATGCCACTATGCCTGAACTCTGTAGCCAGCTTAGCCCACCCTGGGAGCAGGGTTGGTAAGGCATGTGATGCCAGGGATCAAATCATGGTCCCTATGCTTATGCAAACTTGTCTAAGCAGGCTCTTTAGTCCACTGAGCTATCTCACTGGCCCTGGAAATGTCATTTAAAAAGTAGCAAGGTATGTTATGTACTTATACTTATTTCTGAAGGCAAGTTTTCTTTATTTTTACTTTGTATTGCTCAGTTGCAAATACATGTATGACATTTTTTTTTTTTTTTGTCTTTTTGAGACAGGGTCTCAGTATGCAGTTCAGGCTGGCCTTGAGCTCACTTTTGTAGCCGAGGCTGGTCTCGAACTCACACCGATCCTCATGCCTCAGCCTCCCGAGTGCTGGGATTACAGGCGTGCGCCACCACGCCCGGCACATGTATGACATTTAAGCTTGGCATGTGACTATCATTAAATACTGAAAAATGTTATCTATCATCATGACATGGGATTGGACTTTATTAAGCTAGTTAGCACTGACAAGTTGTATGCCAAGTTGGAACTTACTCTACATGGCCAGAGAGGGTCAACCCGCTATGTTTGCTGAGAAAAAAACGAGGATCACAGTGCTTGGTGGTGTAAAAACTGACAAAGAGGACACGTAGCCTAGTAATGATGCACTTCACATATACCTCAAAAGATTGTTTCTTAGAAATAATAAGGATAAATTTATGCCATTTACAGTCACCATGATTTTTTTGCTCAGTCTCTACTATCTCTTCGGTCTTCATGAAACCAGAATAATTTGTTTAGAATAAAGAACATCTCTACGCCGCTTGCATGTTAAATACATTGCTGGAGCTTCTAAATTGTCCATGGACATGGTCCCTGGTAAACTCTGTTAAATCAGAACCTTGAGTAAGGGTAGGGCGCTGTCCAAATCCTCCTCGAATTAATTCTAGCTCACAGACAGGAATGCAAGCTGACAGTCAAAGGTTATGAAACCCAACCTCAGAGGTGAAACTGTCCAGATGGTAAATGTATATAGGACTTTGCCTGGTTCTAATTTTGTCTAATATTGTGCAATTCTTAGATGAAAGTTGAAATCATCAGAAAGAAAATTAAAAAAAAAACACAAGAATGCATGAGATCCAGAAATAATTATCTAGAGATATTTCACACTTGAAGCAAGAGTGGACATGAACATGCACCTTGAGACCATAATGTTAAATGAAATGAGTCAGACACACAGAGAATGAATATTTTACAAATGGGAAGAGGACTAAGAGATGGAGAAAAAGGAAAGGAGAAGAAAAAAAAAGAAGTTAAAAAAAATCAAAAACAAAAATCTCAAGTTGCATTTTCTCCATTAACGGAGTCCTTACAATGAATGTAATCATTTAGCACTACAAACATGAAATAATAAAATTGTATTATCACAAAAATATTAACAAGGTAAATACATTGCAAAAAGTATTTGTCTTTAACCCTCACATGTTTTCCTTTCTTTTTTTTTTTTGGTTCATTCAGGCATATTGAGTAATAATTTTAAAGGACAACAAAGAGGGGCTTGGGAGATAACTCAGTAGAATAAGCACTTGCCTGGCAAGCACAAAGACTTGAGTTCAATCTCAGGTTGCACACACACACACACACACACACACACACACACAAGATCCAGAGGAAGTAAAATGGACAGCATAATTTAAATCATAAATATTAGAGCACAATTCTTAGGTAGTCTATGTGCTAAATATTTCCATCATCTTTAAAATGTGCTTTTAAATGTAAACATAATGGTCCAGTTAGGAACATAATAAATAAAAAGCACCCAAAATTTCATATCCAGAATGACAAGTCATTGCTAAGGTTATTGGATATAAGTAAAATTAAACTAGCCTTAAACCAAGAGAAATCTATGCTGATATTCCAAGTTAAGCAGAGTGAAAAAAATTAAAGTATTTCTTAACAAACTTTTACAACTATGACAATCTGATTATATGCATTTTACTACATAGCTATAGTACAGACATGCTTTATTTCACAATCCTTTCTTAAAGAGAAAAAGTAATTTATTTAATAATAATAAAGGCATTAAAGGGAACTATCTCCTCAAGAAGATTGTTATATATAAAAATAGTCTATAAATATGTATATCTCAGTATAGACTAATCTTTAAGAGGCAAATAAAATTGAGTAATGCAATTTATATGTCAACTTAGTTGAATAATTTGAAATGTCTATTAGGGTATGTTGACCAATTTTCTAACACTTTGGGTTGGTCCTTCAAATAGGGCTGTAAAAAGATGTGTTTGGCCAGGAAGCAAGTTGCTAATTATCTGTAAACTCACAGTGATCTTTAAACTTCCAAAGGAAATGGTCCTCCGGAGGACACTTGCCCTTCTAGCTCCAGATGCTCTAAAAACTGAATGGATTCTGGTGACTCCTGAGAAATATGGTAAATGGAGGTTAATATCAGCTTAGCCTGGATCTCCCTGGAATTATCTTCTCTCCTGTCTACTTGGTGAAGATTATGTACAGTGTGGTTATAAAACATTGGGGACCACAAATTATAAATTGTTTTTTCCTTACCTTGTGGGCCAGCTTTGGAATGTGAAAATCCCATTTTCTCTCAGTCTATGAGGGCCCTAGTGCAGCATAAAGTATGCTAAGGACAGCACTGGGAGACGAGCACTCAGAGGTGAAGGTGGGGCTTATTTCCTTTATGACGTTCAACTCAACCACTCAACCATTGCTTCTGTGCTGAACAAGGAAAAGCAGCGGCCCTCTCCCCCTGCACATGTGACATAACGTGGCAGGTAGCTGGAGATGCTGGGCCTCTGGGTCCCAAAGTAGCTGCTCACTCAGAGCCCTGCTCCACATTTCTATTTGGTCTTTTGCTCTTCCTTTCTCTCCTGCCATGCACCCAAGCCCAGGCAGGAGGCTGGGGATGCACTGCAGACTGACAGATAAGTGGAGGCCTGTAAAAGATTGCTAAAATAAAATATGAAGAAAAAACTTTAAAAAGTTTTGTCCTGTTTTTATAGTTTAGAAAGTGATTTATCTCCCCTAAGGGAGATATTAAGTGGGTAGTAAGCTGTGCCCACTGCTAGCCCAGAGGTAAACTCTTAATAAAGATTTGTTGAACGAAACATTGACTAGAGGGGCCTGGTGGGATGGCTCAGTGGTCTAAAGCGCCTGTTTGGGAAAGCTTGGGTGGCTTGAGGGACCGCGGTTCAATCCCCGGCACCACATGCTGCGCCAGCCCTGCCCTCGGGGCGGGCTGAGCCAGACATAAAAATGAGTGAATAAACAAACAAAGGTTCTAAAACATGAAAAAAAAAAAAATAAATAAAAAATTCTTAAAAAAAAAAAACATTGACTAGAAAAATGAATAAATTTAAATAACTAAAAATGATCTAATAAATTTATACTAAAGAGTTTAACAATAAATTTATAATTATAATTACACCAGGTACTGTGCTAAGTTCCAGGCTATAGAAGTGAACAAGTGTTTTATGACCATATTTAAAAGTAAAATGATTTACCATAGTATTTATATTAAATGTAATGACTAACAGTTGATAAATGAACATTTCACGTGATTTCAGTGGAAGTTCAGTTTATTCTATCTGAGTAGTACACAGTTAAAAAAAATGATCACTCATGAGATATCCAGAATATATTTCAGCATCAAGAGTAAGCATTTGAGGGCCCAGCGGGATGGCTCAGTGGTCTAAAGTGCCTGCTTGGGAAAGCTTGGGTGGCTTCAGGGACCGCGGTTCGATCGATCCCCGGCACCACATGCTGAGCCAGCCCTGCCCTCAGGGCGGGTTGAGCCAGCCATAAAAATGAGTGAATAAACAAATAAAGGTTCTGAAACAAGAAAAGAATAAATAAATAAATAATTCTTTAAAAAAAAAAAGAGTAAGCATTTGAATTCAGATTATTATTTTTCTTTGTGGTTTGGAGTTTCATAGTCTCTGTAAACATCAAATTTTTACTCTGTAAAACGTAGGAGTAATGACTATGTGGTTCTCTAGGGTCAACATGACAATGAATTAAGACGATTTATGTCTGGCACAGATCAAACACTTAGGCTACTAGTATTATAATCTGTAGCAGGTTCAGGTTTTAAAGCAGAAATGGTCAAGGATGCTAGTTTTCTTGTAGACAGATGAAACTAGTTGCAGCTTGCATTTGATGCACAGTTCACATAAAATTGAGAAAAGGACCTTGCTCATGTAAGACTGGGGAGGGACAACTATAAGTAAAGCAGTGAAAACCAATGCAACGATACCAATTGCATAATGGCTGTACTATTGTTATGCATCATGTATTATTACCTCTCCCTGAGGCATCCATAAAGTAAATCATTCATACTGAGCTGGGGTGGTTACCAAAATTTCCTCTGTTGAGTTCGTAGAAATAAAATACATAATTAACTTAAAATGACTCCTTCACATTCCTGACTTATTTAAACGAAAGTTCTTAAATATACAAGAAGCCCTGGTTAGCTATCTTACTACCCTAACTCAGCTCACTGGCTCAGATGCTCCCTCTGCCCTCTCATGTAAGACAGTGTGAGTATCTAGGAGGAGCGTGAGCTGAGAAGCACACAATAGCAGCTCACGCTAATGCTAATGGCATTAACAGACATCAAACCCCAATTTATGAAAACGCACCTTTAAAAAATTTTTTTTTTGCTAGGACAAGAAATAAAACCAGATTTTTGAGTAGGTTAGTTTTTTGAAAACTATAAAAATATAGGTCACTAGATGAGTCCATCGGTGGCTTCGTGTGGCTGTTTCAAGAAGAGAGGCAGCAGGATAGAGTTATTATTAATATTATTATTAATTATTATTGCTTGCTCAGCATGCTCTGGGGGTGGGACTGGCGCAGCATGTGGTACCAGGGATTGAACTGCAGTCCCTACAGTTGCCTAAGCAGGCACTTTAGACTGCTAAGCCATCTTGCCAGCCCAGGATAAAGTTTTAAGTTGAACTTAATTTGACGTTTTTTGAACATTTTAAAGCAATTTTTGTAATTAGTAAAGCAATTATGAAGGATAAAACATCTATTGAGAACTACAAATTGCAATTTAAAGCTATACATGTTATATATTCTATTCATATGGGCTTATATGCTAAGAGGTACATTGCATACAAATGCCAATTTTGAGGCTGTACAGCTAATATAATAATGTTCTGTTACTCTACATTTGTAGCCTCATCATTCTGCCATGGTGTCCAGAATGCACATATATAACGTATGTATTTATTACTTAGGCATGAGTTAGTCTTCTTTGTTTATTTGTTTGATTGTTTTTCAATAAGACACAATACCATAGACTGAAGAAATTATTATTATTATTATTATTATTTTTTGTCTTTTTGAGACAGGGTCTCGCTATGCAGTTGAGGCTGGTCCTGCGCTCACTTTTGTAGCCCAGGCTGGTCTCGAACTCGCACCAATCCTCCTGCCTCAGCCTCCCAAGTGCTGGGATTACAGGCGTGAGCCACCACGCCCGGCAGGTTCTGGAGGTTTAAAAGCCCAAAATCAAGGGGCTGCTTCAGGTGAGGACCATCTGCTTGCACCACCACAAGGCACAGGTCAGCACATACAAGAAAAAGAAAGAACAGAGACCAAACTGATTCTTTACCATTTGTGGCTGTTTTGATAATTACCCTGCTCTCAAGATAATAGCATTAATCCATTTATGATGACAGCATTCTCATCGCCTAAGCACCTCTTAAAGATCTCACTTATAGTACTGCTACAATGGCACTTAAATCCCAGAGTTTGGAGAGTATATTTAAAATCTCTCCCTCTCTGTCTCTGTCTCTGTCTCTGTCTCTGTCTCTGTCTCTGTCTCTGTCTGTCTCTCTCTCTCTCTTCCTCTCTCTCTGGCTCTCCCTCTCTGCTTCTCTCTCTCTCTCTCTCTCTCTCTCTCTCTCTCTCTCTCTCCCTCCTCTCTGAGATAAATTTGTACCTGTCAACATTGCTCTGTCACTAGTTTTAGTGTCTTATTGTTCAGGGAAAGAATTGCTGAGAATTGCCAGTTATAGCAACATTGCTGAGTGGGAAACTCAACCCTTGTAAACACACCATAGTCTTCCAGGGACACATTTGCACTGGGAGATCTCCATTTTGAAGTGACAAGATCTGAGCATGATTGGAGAAACACTGGTAAGCCTCTACACTCTCCTGTGACTGCTTTTCCCCATTGCCTGTACATCTTGTTAGTGTTATGCTTGAATCCACACCATTAGAGCAGCAACACAGCTGCTGGCATTCCCGCTTATCTAGAAATCCTGCTCAGACATATCAACTCAGAGAAAGTGCCTTTGCCCTCTATTTGATCATCCAGAGACAAAACTTAAAACAAAAACATGCAACCAATTATTTGAAATCTCCCTAAGTCTCTTAGGATGTAGCCAATTGGCCTGGAAAACTCAGAAAGAAGAGCTGAACTAAGAAAAATAGGACAGGTCAGGATTGATCAAAACTAACATTCAGAGAGGCAGGAGTAATTAAGATGACAACAGGAGACAAGGAATCCAAGGCCCTGGCCAAGCAGCTATCCCTGGTTATCTTCCGATCTGGATTTGAACCTAACAAAAAGGTCTGTTAAAATTTGAACCTTCATAAATTTTGACAAAATTGTAAATATATTTCCTCTATAAAATTTCAATCAACAAAACAAAGATTATGCCTAACTTATAGGCAATAAGTTAAAACGGGATGTAGTTTTGTGTAGTTTAACAAAAACAAACATTTTCCATCGATTCAAATAAATTTTGGTTTATGAATTTGAGCTAATTAAGAAGTAATTCAGTTTTTGATGAGTTAAATGTGATTCAAATCATTGAATTTGGATAAGGGGCAAACTAGTCAATAAGTATGAGTAGACGGCAGGTGTCAAACACATGAGTTCTCAAGCAAGCCTACAATACGGAATCCTTTGGAAACTGTAGAACTGGTTTCAAATTTATCCCTACTAAGATAGTATGCCATGTGGTATGAGATTATGCACCTTTCCAAAATTCAGATGAAACTTACATTTAGGTGATATGTGAAAAATAACATATTAATGGAGCACCATGTGATATTTCAATATATACATGCATTGTGTAATGGTTAGATCTGGTTAAATATATATCCTCAAATAGTTATCATTTCTTTATGGTGAAAGTCATTTCAGCATCTTAAAATCTGGCAGGTGATTCTACAGTTAAATAATATTAAACAACCCCTGCTCCAAGTATTCCATTCCTGTGTTTTAAAAGTAAATATAATTTAAAAAACACAAAAAATAAAATCAGATAATGTGAACAGAGCATAACTCTAGCCAGATAAAAAAGTATGAGTTTCAGGATTATTTACTACAACATGATCGACACACCTGCTAGAAACAGTAATCAATCAACACTTAACCTTATATAGAAAGTCCTGGGTTGGGGCTATAGTTCAAGGGTACAGAGCCTGCTTGGCAAGGTCCTGAGTTTGAATCCCATTGCACACTTAGACACACACACACACACACACACACACACACACACACACACACAAAAGTTGGAAAGCCATTAAAATGGTGACTATTGCAACCAAAATAATTCTGCAATGCTTAACATTGAAATTCTTTAAAACAATTATTATAAAACTGATTTGATGATGAAAATATGTCATATAACCATTGTTAAATTTAAACAATAAAAAATTGAAAAAAAACAATTATTATAAAATATGTCTATTAAATGTTAATTATTTCCCTGAATTATCATAAAAAAATACTATCCATTGAATGATCACTCACCATCAGATGCATGATACACTTCTGGTTTAGATAGATATGAAAAATAGTGATGTCCAGAACTGATAACTCCAAGGTTGGTTTTAGATATTAGCAATCAGGGAAAAGAATAAAACTTCTCCACTACTGGGAAAATATAAACATAAAGGCAAAAAAAGTGTAGAAGTACCTGTCTCTCAACTGTAAGTGTGCAGAAGAAATACTTAAGACTACCTGATGTTAATGAGATTTGTATGACACTAGTTAGAGAAATAAAGTAGTAGATAATATGAATATTAGTATATCTAATTACCTCTTGAGAGAGTATATAGGTGAGAATATTATAGTTTTAAAATATAAATAATTTAAACTACATTCTACTACAATATCACATTCTGTGATATAATATTCATTGTCGCATAAAATATGGAGGAACGAAAATGTCAAAGATCCATTACTGAACGTGTTTGTTTCTGTAAAAAAGAAGGGATAGCAACTGATAACAGATTTACTGCTGGTCCATGCCCTTTTCATCACCAAATCATCTCATCTGTCTGCATGATATTTCACTATGAAAGAAAATATATAACAATATATAACAATAAAGAAGCTATTAGAATAAACTTTCTAAATAAATATTTCCTATGTACTTAGCACACACATAATCAACTATTGTCCAAATCCACTCAAAAAAAATGCCAGAAGAAGGAAAAATATCAGTAAGCTTTGACTCAAGACATTCAGGATAGGAGTTAATATACTCATTTCCTACATAGTATTTCCTAGGTACCATCATAAGTACTAACAATGAAGTAAAAATTATCTTTAAGTTGTTTTTCATGTATGTCACACGATGAAGGAAAACATCGTTTTTATGCACAAACAATAGAACACCTTACGCCCACTATTCCCACTTCTGGTCATAAATATGCTTACTTTTAGCAGAGAAGGACGAGTCTCAAGAAAAGGAGTTAATATATGAGCCAAATTATTAGACCTTAGGGAGGTTGTTAAGATAATGGATATTTATTGTGCAAAGAGCAATATCTACTATTGAAACTATCATCAATTGGAGACTTGCAGTTTGTTTTGTTTTTTTGTTTGCTTTTGGTGCAAGGTCTCACTATGCACCTCAGATTTGTAGTGATCCTCCTGATTTCTGCCTCCCTAGTTCTGGAATTATAGGCATGTACCACCATGCCCAGACTCCATCGCCAGCTCAGTGTGCCAGGGGGCATCTGTGCAGGGATCAAACCCTGACCCCTGTGCTTACCTAAGCAAGCAATCACTTAGACCCATTAGCTATTGCACCGGCCCTTGGAGACTTTACTAGGCAAAAACTGCAATGCAATTTATATTGATAGATTTTTCAAAGTGTCTTTTTTCTTTTTGGTACCAGGGATTGAACTTAGGACACTGTGCTTACCAGGCAAGCGTTTATTCTATTGAGCTATCTCTCCAGCCCTCTCAAAGTGTCTCATAACCACATAGCTAAGCTATTCATACTAACACTAAAATGAATGAAAGATGTTCAAAGAAACAATGTTTTATACTTTAAATAAAATATATAGAGAAATATGTCTATGTTTCAAAATGAATTTGTATACTACCTATGCACATAAAAATGGTCCGAGTGACATTTATGGATGCATCATTGAATATTATTTTTTCACAAAAGTATGTTAATGTATCTTGCCATTTTGTAGGTTATCTCTATGTTTAGACAATTAGACAATCAATTTTAGTTGTATATTTAATGTTTTAGTTAAAAATTTAAATGTTTTTAAAATTTGATCATAAATATAAATATTGCTTTATAAAAGTTATTGCTAACTTTAAAGTAAGTGGGGAAAATTTGTCTAGTAACATAATGTTACAAAATCAGATCATTTTAGAATACAAGACCACCTTCAAATTAACAAATCTATTCAAATTACTTAAATCAGAGTATATTTGAAAAAAGATATTGCATGTTATTGTACAGTTAATGAAATATTTCCTTATTAAAAGAACTGCCTCTTTAAACTGTATTGAATATCTACTTTGATGCTATTTACAAGGTGAGTTCTTTATGTATCATTTTTTAAAACATTTAGGGCATGATTTTTTCATTTAAATGCTTCTTGGAAAAGTTTAATCTTTCTACCTCTCATAAAATAAAACAGTAATTTTTCCAGACCATAATTTTATGAAGAAAATCTACAAAGTCATAAACAAGATAAAAGAAACTAATACATATAACAATTATAAATGCATGAACTTGAAGAAAAAATATTTATTTATTATAGAAAATGAAAACAACCCCACAAATCTTCCCCTTTGTTAATGTCTGGCAAAAACAGAACACATAATTTACAGGATTATTTTATGATATTCACTCCAGAATCACAGACCAGTACGAGAGAATCTATTCACACACTAGAAGCCCAACAGTCTGGCTCAGGATCTGGATCCCATGACAGTGTCCTGCAGCTGGAGGCATAGAGCAAAAGACAGTGCCTTGGGCAAGTCTATACCAAGACTGCACTAGGAAGGGCCCAAAGGTCAGTGGTGGAAGCTGGGAAGTCGGCACGTGCAGTGAATGATCTGTGTCAGCAGACTGAGGGATCTGCACTGGTGCCAAGAAGTAATACTTAGATGAGGACCAGAAGCCTCCCAAGTAAACTGCTGCCATCCTCGGTGACAGTGAGGCCTCAAGCTCCTCCAAGGGTGAGAACAGTCAAACTCATATAAGAAAAACCAGAAGGACAAGCTTCTTCAGGAGAATGAACAACACAACATCCTCCCCTCCAGTGCAGCTCTCTTTTTATGCCATTGGCAACAATTTCCAGATGGGTTTTCCACACCCAGAACCATGCACATTCATTTCTGCTGCATATTAAAATTGACCATTAGTTAATCAATCCATCACAGTTTGCAAAGGTTAGGATAAAATTCTTTTAATGATCTTATTAGAGTACACTTACAATAGACACCTCATTAAGACTTAGAGTAAGATTAAAATCCTATTAGATAATTATTCAATTATTGCACTGATATGAGCATAGTATAGTTTAAGAAACATAGAACACACTCCCCTATCTAAAGGGGAGAAGTTCAGAGCATCTTTCCAGCACACCAATTTAGAATTTTTAAGTGATCTGTTCTATAAGCCCAAGTCATAATTAAATATATATATATATATATATATGTATATATTATATATTATATATAATGTTAAAATAACAGCATGTTTAATTAGGCTAATTACTACTGATAAAACAAGCAAACAAACAGTACAGCAAGACATCAACACGAAGAAATGTCTAGTGGATCATTTCACAGTAGAATGGTCATCAAGTTCCAGTGCTCTCATTATACCAAACATTGGTCTAGATTTTTTAAATCATTCCTTCATTTTGTCATTTCACCATTCACTATGTAAATGTTTATTGAAAATCTAACTCTGAGAATAGGATACATACCTATAGTCACCAGTAAACTCGTTTGCCTTCTGTTCAGTTTTGTCTAGGCATGATGGAACAGTCAGCGAATCCAAAGATAGAATGGATATTTCTAGTAACTAGGTGACATGTAGGCTGCCAGGGATGTTAGGAACCATTGAGCCATATATTAATCTGATTAACCGCTCATAATTACTTCCTTTACTTCACGAACTGCTGTTTTACTGCTCCTATTTTCGTGTCTATTAGCGCGGCTTTGAGATGCACAACTCTGGTCCTCTGTGTTCCGAGAAACAAACCACCACTAAGTCATCAAGTTCTCCAAAGTAGGCTAAGCATCCAAGCTCCAGGAACATGTGCTTTGTCTCTACAATGCTATTAAAATTCCAAACAAAATCAAGTTACTGGTTTTGCATTCTTTCTTCTTTCTTTCCCAAAATGCTTGTTAGTCTGTCAGTGGACTTGCAAAGTTAAGCAGATTTTTTTTTTCACATTGCATTTTCTGCATCACTGAAAATTTCATAGAATGAAATGGATCTATTTCCCAAAAGGGGACAAATCAGAACACATTTATTTCCCTGCTGTTTTAAAGCTACTCTAAACATGAGTCTCCTGTTGACCACATCTTCCATTTTAAAATAGGACTTTGGATATATTTCAACTACTTAGGTAAGGAACGGGAGGAGGAACATGTAAACCCCTGGATTTATTTAAATTTCTTGGAATAAGAACACTAGAAAAAAATGCTCTGTGTTAACTGAACTACATGTGCTATATTTAAGGCATATTGCACTTTTAGACACTGTAATTTATTGCTTTTAAATGAAGATAGAGTTCCTTTTCAAAATTACAGAATGCAACTCATATTAATACATATTTGTACTAACCATGACTATAAATCTTAATTTTATTATTTCAGCAAAAATTTTCATACTGTAATTTTATGACTACATAATTAGTAAACTTCTGGTGATATTTTAAGTAAAATATATATTGGGGTTCTAAAAAAATAAACTATTGAACTGACAAGCTCTGTGTTGATCCACTTAGCTCTGTCACGAAATCTCATAGAATATTTAATCTGTTTCAGGACTTTTGCCTGCCCTGAGTTCTGGAAGCAATCCCATTCCTCAAGAAGAAGCTATTGCACTCCATAGGATAAGAATTAAATTAAAATTGTTTCACCCACTCTAATAATTGAATTTCAATGTTTTAAATGATTTCTTACCTCATTAACTGATGTCAAAGAGATTTATTTAAAGGTCATTTCCAGTGACATTTGGGTTCTCAGTGAAACATCTTATTTCCAATCAGCACAATTTTGTTTATGTCTATAATTTTCATGTATATATTACACATAATGTAAATATTATACATCATTCTCCATGTTATCTATTTATGTATGTAAAATTATATCTAAGCCCTATAAGTCATATCACCAATGTAAGATATTATCAAAGTCAATTTTGAGTAATTTTTGTCTGTGTTCTGGTATTAAAACCTAGCACCTCTGTTATTATGCTGTTGTGTGCTTTGTATCTAGATGCTCGTCTAAACCCTCATGTAGTCATAGGGTGTCTCTGGAGGCAACTGAATCTAGAGTGAACAGTGCTGGGATTAAGAGGATTAAGATTAAGGGTAGGTGAGTGATGGATGTGTCCTCTGCTTGGATTTTCATTGCTCTATTCCAGGACGCTATATAAGATAAAAGTTTCAGAAAAGCTTAGTGTTCCCCAATTGTTGCTTTGCTACTTTCAGCTGGTCATGACTATCCCCCTTTGACAAGCCATCCTGTCTTGGAGCCAATTGTTTATGAACTAAAACTTCTACAAGCTGTGAGCTAAATACATCTTTGTTCTCTTAACCTTTAATGTAGGATTTGTTGCCTCAGCAATTGAAAGAAAAAATTATTCTTAATCTTCTTAACTGACTTAAATCAATAAGGATTTGCCATTTTGTAATCTCTTCCTTGGGAGTTTGGCATAACTCTCATGAACACAAGTTTCTGCAGGACTGAATTTCTTTCTTTAAACTATTGGTAGGTTTCAGTTCTCTGCTTTTTCCATTTTTTAGAGTTTTCCACCTTCTTTGGCTTTCAATCCCAGTGCATTTTCAAAGGCAACAGTGACAGTTCATTTCCTTCTACCTTGCTTCTCTCTGACCTTTTCTGGAGTCATTTTCTACTAGTAAGAATGGCAGTAATTATAGTGGGATCATCCATGTAATGAAGAGTCACTTCCGTTCTTACAGTCTACTCTTACTTCTGTAAATCCCTTTAGACATGAGAGCTAACATATTCACAGGTTTTAAGAATGAGGACATGGGTCTCTTCAGGAACTCTTTTTCTGTCTGCCTTCCCACCGCCATATCTTTCTAACATTATGGTTGCTGTCAAAATTGTATTCTGTCTTCACTTGCCCTGGCAGTAATAAGCATTGATGTCTGTTTGTTAAAGGAAAGTTGGCATAGCTATGGCTCTCTTATTTTCGGTTTATTTTCCTTACCTACCAGTGAATCACTTCCTAAAGCCTATGACTTAGAACTCCTTTGGTCACCAAAACTATCCCAGATGGGAAATGGGACTTGACATTTCATGTGTCATAAACCTCCTCTCTGCCCTCAATTTCCTCAACATGTCTACAGTGAGTATTTTCTCCAGCCAGGTTTTACGTTATCCATAGTGCCAATTCCAGACCACTACACCAAATGAAATCTGTATTCACATAACTACTATCATGATGACTGAAATATAGCTCCTATGTTCTCTTCATAAAAGATTTGTGGTCCAGATGTTGACTTTGTGGTCAGCAGACCATATTTAGGTGTAAGTCCATAACGCCTGTTAACCAGCTGCAACAGTAAGGAGCTGTCTTTCAGTAGGAACCTTTTTGGGATAATGCACATGCTAATAAAATCTCATGAGGAGATCCGACCACTTGGTCATGTCACCCCATCTCAGAACAACCCTGAAATTCAATTCCAGACCTTCATCCTGCAGGTGATCAGCATAAAAAGTAGACCTTCATCACCCTTATAACATTCCTCTACTCTGTCCTGTCCCCTTCTACGTTCACAAGGGTTGATCCCAAGAGCAGTCCTTAATAATTCTTCCAGCTAGCTTCTGTTTCAGAATATGCTTTACAGAGAACTCAAATCGCAGATCTATCTTAGAAATGACTTGCCTTCCATCTTCACTGAAATACATTTCTATTTGACCTTGAAAGCTTTCATCTAAACATTCCTTTATCTGTAGGATATTTCATATCTCTCAAAGCAAACATAGTCACTCCTTTCATACTGCTTCAGATCATAGAACATAAAATTTCAGTTGAAGATCCTTTGGCATCTATGTATTGAGTATCATAACTTCATGAGCTATTATATATATCAAACTGGTACATTTTATGCCAGTTTACTTACTAAATATGTGTTTTGTTGTGTGCAAGCAGGCAGTTTGTTCTTTAATATTTGAGACATATGTTATCATAAATATGCTTAATAAATATTTTAACTGATAATATGAGTAGATGATTTCTTCTACATACACTGAAATCCCAAGTCATTTTAGTTCCATCATATTTGTATGGACTTGTTAGCACAATCTGTTATCCTTGTTGTACAACATATCTACTCTACTAGTTCACTGCTTTTGTTTCTCCATAATGTTCTATATGATTTACAATCAACACAATGTCCTTAAGACATGTAAGGTAAATAAAATTTTTATCATTCATACTGATTTTTGCATTTTTACCTAATTATTTCCATATGGCTTTTTGCTTATTTCTCAAACACATTGTCTTGGTTTCCTATTTATGTAAATAGGGTGCACTGAGACTCCAGTTATGAAGAAATGGTAAAAATAAATAACACAAAATCTATAATTAAATAAAAGTTAGTGAGAGTTGCCTACTTTTCAGGAAGGCTAAAATTTTTATATTAACAGGACCAGTCCCTTGGAGAGTCACAGTCTGCATTCAATCATAAAAGTTAAGTATCAGTGAGAGGTTCATCTTGTCATCTTAAGAATATTTCAATGATCATTTAATTACAACTTTTCTCTTTCTAACCCAAAACTTTAAGAATTATGAATCTCCCCTTATTACTTTAATGTAACAGTTGAAACAAGCATAGCATAACCTCAGGAAAATCCAGTATGTCTGACTACAGTGGTAAAGTCCTCCCTTTTCAGATTTATTCAGCCTTTTCTATTCTACTTCATTGCTTATCTCATTCTCCACCGAACTGAGATATTATTATCTGCCTTACACAGGGACTGGAGAAATAGCTAAATAGCTCCACAGTCAAACTATCTCACTGGCAAGTGCAAAGACCTGAGGTTTGATCCCCTGTACTGTACACGGCGTCATCCCTGAAACTGGGCATGGTGGTGCCTGCCTGTAATCCCAGTGCTGGGGAGGCTGAGACTGATGATCACTACAAATCAGAACTGCAGAGCAAGACCTTTCAGTAAATAAACAAACAAACAAGCAAACAAACAATTTTTAAATTAAGTAACATTAATGTACTTATTGCATATTTGTCATCTTTAGGAGGTAAATCTTCCAGAGCTCAGGAGGTGTTGCAACTGCTTTCAGTCTCCAAATACTTAATAGTTCTAACATTCTATAAAATGCTGTCATTTTTTTCATTCATTATTCTAGATTGCTATTTCTTAACCTAATCAGATGTCAGCAATGTTTTTTTACAGTTAGTAGTTTACCCATATCAAACTCAGAAACACATCTGAGAAGCAGAAGCACCATGGTTTCAACGTTAACAGTTCAGTCTGTTGTGGCATCATGCTGTCATTGCAATCTTAGCAATAAGTGAAGACAGTTTTGATTTTTTGTTATCATGACAAAAATCACAAAACAAAAATTTTTGTTATCCTAACAGTGCTTCCTTTGATGGGCTTTGTGGTGCACATCAATTGGGAGGTTTGCTAGAAGTTTGAGGACTGCCTAAGCTACAAAGTGAGTTTAAGATCAGCCTAAACTGCGTGGTAAGATGTATTTCAGAAAGCTAATGGGGAGAATGTTAGAAAATAATGTTACACTTAATGTTTTCTGGACATAGACATATTGATAAATGTGAAATACCAATGTAAACAAACTACAAAATGTCAGAAGAAGGAGTTTCATACAACACAAAAATAAGGGCGTTAGCCCAAAAATTATGATTGCCATCATTTATATAACATTTACAGAATCGAAATGTGTAAATAAAATAATACTTGATATTAACATTGGTAGATAAGAACAGATAAAACTTGATGAACGCACAACATAACAAGGGATTGACTCAGACAAAAATAATACTGAACATTTAAAAGAAACACAAATCAGAAGTAACTTATGAGACTGACTATCCCTCTAGTTATATTTGAAAGTATCACTGGAAAACTCCCTGAGCATTGAGACTGAGAAATAATCTATTGAGGAATGAGGAGATAACACTGATGATGCACTTGATGTATAAGAGGGAGAGATCGTATTTTTCCTATTTAAAGATGGTGCTACAGGTAGCATTGCTTACTTGTGAATATAAGGTGGATGGTTGAAAATAAGTATCAGTGACCTCAGTTCTTTCCCTACTCAATACAAGTCGGTCTTACAGATTCAGCGTATTAGTAAAGACACTGCTGTTGTTAGTTTTCTCTTTCAGATTCAGGAACTACATGATACTGTTCAAAATACATCACCTTATTTAAGAATTACACTTTTCAGAGTCACCCACTTCAAGAAGCTGCTGGACTGCGGCCTCAAGGACATTCAAGGATAGGTTCTTAACCGCATGAAAGAATATCTCAATGTGAAGTGAAAGATCCAGTGAGCTATAATTGTCTTTATTGCTCAAAAACATGTTTAGGGAGACAAGAGTCACAGGGGGTTGTTTTGGGGACCTAAACATTTAGAGAGTACATAGAATATCAGAATTCAATTTGAATATTCATGCTTGAAATATGTTCTCTTCGAATCACATAGCAATGAAGACTTTGAATGATGCGTGAAATGTTTGGCATGGATAAAATAAAAAAAATAATTGCCTTTGTCCTTGGGCCCATATCAACAATAACATTTGTAATTGGGGAAGTTCAGGTTATATCACACCCAAGAGCATTACAATATGAATGCATCTCTGAAGTGAACTGTCAAGAATCAGTAGGTGTCAAGACTTGAAATTATCCCAGTCAATTACTTAAGAGGTAGAGAGAAAAACTCATAGTACAATCTAGCACAGAATAAGAGGTCAAAAGGTTTCAGGTGGTGTTTATTCATATAAAGAAGCACATTTTTTTAAAGTTCTGATTCTTTAAGCAAACTTTCTGAAATTTCTAAGACATTGAAATAGTTACTCTAGTCTCAAATTATACAAATTAGTCTTGATTAAAAAAAGAAAGGAATATATGTATATTTGTATCTATATCATCTATAAGTATAGATATGTATATATATATAAAATTTTATTTTAAAGAGCATAAAATGAACCATCAAACCAATAGTATTAAATTTCAAAGCAAGATTGTAGGATAATAACAATGGTTAGTACTTTATGTATTATCATCTTCAAAGTAGTTGCTCATATTAAAAGATATAGGCATGAAAAATTCATCAACCCATTTACACGTATACAGCTTAATGTTAGCATAGTCTGCTTAATACAACCAAAAATTACAGTGAAAGGCAGCCGGGCGTGGTGGCTCATGCCTATAATCCCAGCACTCAGGAGGCAGAGGCAGGAGGATTCGTGCGAGTTTGAGACCAGCCTAGGCTACAAAAGTGAGCTCAATGCCAGCCTCAATTGCATAGCGAGACCCTGTCTCAAAAAGACAAAAAAAATTACAGTGAATATTAAAGTAGAGGTTATAAAATTACTACATTAAAATGTTACCATAAATCCCCCTTGAAATATTCTCTTCGCTTTAAGCACATTTATGGAAGTTCTCTTTTCATGAGTATCTTTTCATGGTTGCTTCAGTATTCTGAATCAATTCAAAACATGCATGGCACTTTTTATCAATTAAATCATTACAGGGTGTTCAGTTCACCTTACGCACAGATCCTATACCCTGAAATGTTTGACTCATTCTTAAAACTCCTCCTCAGAGCAAAACTGACCACAGATGGCAAATGTTCATAATCAGCTTCAGACATCAAAGCAGCCATGATAGACAGCTTAAGGGACTTCTGCAACATTCAAAACATTGCTAAGAATGAGGTGATGAATGAGTTTGCACTGGAGAAGGAGTTTTCATTGAGATTAATGGTAATGTGACTTTTTTATTATAGTAGTTTTTTATTTTTTATTATTTTATTTCTTAGAGGTGGTATTAATTTTTCATTACTTTTAATAAGAAACAACAATGTGACAGTTTCAAAACACATTAGTAGTACATTGCTGTGACAGTTAATACATTGCGTCAACTTGAGGAAGCTTGGCTGGATGGGCTCAGCTAGTTTCGGGCTGTGTGGACCCCAATCTGCAGGATGCAGAGGGCCTGCCCTGGGATGTGATTGGTTCCACCCTAGGGCCAGATGGGTCACCCCAGTGTGACTCAGCACAAAAAGTGTATAAAAAGAGTTGAGGAAGATTTTGTGTGACCAGCCTAGCCCAGCTCTGCCCTGGCTGCTTCCTGCCTAGCCCAGCCTTGCCCTGCTTCCTTGAAGAAGTCCTCCTCTTTGGAGGAGCATGATCTGTGTAGCCACACTGAACCTGAACCTCCACAAACTGTGAGCTAAATAAATCTTTCCTTCCTTCATTTCGAGTGTCTGGTATTGGTCCCAGCAATGAATAAAAAGTATCTGAGACAATTTCTAATAATTGATGCAATGCATATTGTCCCCATAGTAGTTACTCAGAGCACAGGATGTAGACATAATTTTTCTAATCATTATTGATGTAAAAAATTTCTTCTTATTGAACTAAGAGAAAGCAGTTGTATACATAGGTCAATATTCCAATATCACAGTGGGATATTGGCAGAACTGCAATATCAGAAGCTGTTGATTCAAGCATTTTACAGCTCAGCATACTAATCTAGCTTTACATTTTATGCCTCATAGTTAAGGGAAAGTTAAAGTAACACCTGTGTAATAAAACATGTAACTTTTTTATCTCCCAAGGTCAGTCAAACCCCGCAGGATTTACTTTGAAACCATGTATAGCACTTTGTAGAACTGTTGCCAGTGTCAGCCCTCACAGTTTGCTCTCTGTGAAAGACTGAGAGAATGTTTTCTCTCTGGGTGACTCTTTTTAGGCACACTATACATCGTCAATCCCTTTACTCTATGGCCACCTAATCTTGAACAGAAAATTTGGGAAACCACTGATTTATAGGACGTTACAACAAAGGTTTTCTTATGTCCTGAGTCCTCACTGACCTTGAAGGGCTAGCACCAAAATATTGGCTATCCTTGTAGTCCTTCTTTTTCTCTAATTTTTGGTCTATGCACTTACATTCTTAACCTTCCAGAAGAGAAGCTTAATGATCCTATTACTCTATTATAAAGGTACTTGAGCTTAATACCACTATCTTTCTGAATATCAAATGTCTTAGACTTAACTTGGAATCAGTATTTTCCACTAACCATTGATATTCTAATAAATCTCTATAGAATGTGATAAAAGCAGTTACACATTCTTCACAGAAGTTTAGAAATCTAAGCATATACAAAATCGTAGCCAGTCAATCTTATGGCACTTTTTCCCAGCCTCTTCCACTCATTTAATACCCTTTTTCATTTGCTTATAAACTAACCATTTACTTGAGAGAGAGTATAGCAGTAACTGAAATTACATTAGAAGCAGCACACATCTAAAAGACCAGGATGACAGGCATTCCAAGCATAGTTTTAGTGTTACACATTGTTATCCTCAGTATGAAAAATCTTCTGGAGGTTCTTAGGACCATTATCTGACTCATTCTGTGTGTATATAAGTGCATGGTTTTGCTTCTTCCATGTTTCCTATCTTTTCTGCTAACAGCTATAGTTTGTTTTGTTTAATAAAGTCATTGGAAATAATTTTGACTCAGCCTTTCCCTGTTTCACTTTTCACCTTCATTTGTTGATTTTGCTCTACCTACTAGAATAAACTGTACCACAATCCTGTTTCATTTAGTAGTTTTTAGAAACATGCTTGCTGAAAAAGAAAGTCAAAGCACTGTATTTCAGAAATGCTTACTAAAATATTAATCTACATGATCACATACATTAAGTTAGTTTAATCATATGATTTTGAGTACTTAGCTTATATTAACACTATTATTTTCTATTATAACTATGTTACAATGTTTGCATCATTATCTTTATTTCCCAAATAAGAAAATCCTGAGCAAAGGAGATATGCCTCAGTATAATTCCTTCAGTTTAATCTCAAGCATCAACAATAATTTAACAAATGTTATGTTACCATTTTGCAGTGTATGCAAGTTTGCACAAATAGTATGTAAAGTAGCTGGCATAATAAGATCCTGTGCTTTTTCACCAGGGTAGCATGTAAGAGGCAGTGCATAGTTTGAAGATATCAGTGCCCCTGTAAGCTTCATTGCACAATGCTTTGTCTGTTTCCTCACAATTAGTCATTCCACAGTGCTGACAATCCTGTGTAGATCCTAGATAGCAATTAGGCTTAAGATCTTACAACATTTCCTGAACAATAAAACATTTCCCCGAGGATCATAAATGTAAATTGTAAACACAAACAAACCTTTGGGGTGAAGAAAATTAATGCAACATCTAGAATTTACAATATCAGAAATGTCAAAATAAAATTAAGACTGATTTAGCTCATCATTCAGCTCTAATAATATTATCCAATCCTCAATTGCCAAGAAATACAATGAGAAATAAAATGGAACACAATCATAAGAAGTAGGCATTTTGCCATTCCAGGAGATTTACACACACCTAGTAGATGTTGCAAAAATGATGTGCTTGGATTCTAATGTACAACATTATTTCTAATTGTACTGTACTTAGCAGTGCAAAGTTTATTACAAAATACCAAAGACATTGTTCATTCTAGTGATACTTTTATTAGCTTTTTTGTTTCTAGTCAATCTTCATGTACTTGTAGAATTTTTAGGAAATGATTTGAGCCAGTCCTATTTTAGAATGGCAATTTACTGAACAGTTTGGGTAATACAATAGTGATACTCCTATTGAAGAATTAGACCTTTAATATAGTCATTATCCTGAAGAAGCTCATACTCCCGTAAATGAAGTGACAGAGATGCACTGTTAGGGAAGGTATATGATTACTGGCATGAAGGAAAAACTAATTTGGAACTTACATAGATGTTTCAAAGTATTTGAAAACTGTGTGGATAATATGTATTAATTTAATACACAAATCAAGATTCTGTCAGTCATAAGGTACAACATAAAACAATGCTTTAAGCATTCCCCTCCAAAAAAAAAAAAAAAACACTAAATTATACCGCTAAATATTGGCACTAAACACTTAAAATGTGAACTTAGATGTTGGAACAGGTAACCATCTTATTGTAAAGTGTTTTGATTGGATTAAGATAGCATTGATTATGAAACAGAGAATTGGCAAAAAATGTACAAAACATGATTCGATATCTAATTAGGATGGTAAGGAGATTAATATAATAATTTCCTGAAAGTTTGCCGTATCAGTGAAATGGACAGAGCCAAAGAACCGCTTGGCAGTGCACAGGAGTTGGAAAAGTGAGACTACAGTAACAACGGGACTGCAAGCCACACTGACGAAAAGTACAGAGACGACTGGGGCATAAGCATTAAAAAATAAGAAAGCTATATTTACAGTGCACTAGGATTAAGGGTTAATTCCAAGAATAAAGGAGTAATCTTTAAAAAAAAAAAAGAAGCAAAATTAACTTCTACATTTGGAAATTATGGCAGCCACTTTGCAACTGCAGTTTAAACACTGATATCCCATTTCAACAGAAAGTTTGGAGTCCATGTCTTGAGCTCTAGAGACAAGCTCTGAATGAATATGCTGATTTAGGAATTTAAAAATAACCGTTAACTAAACTAATCCAGTTGTGCAAAGAGAGAGAAAAAACAGTCTTAAACGGGAGAGGTAAGGAAAAGTAGTTTGGCAGGAAAGGGAGAGAAATCAGACATGTAAGGAGAAACTCGTTGTTCTGGGATGGATTTAGAAAGAGTAGTGCCTTCAAAGATGACAAGGTAACAAGTATCCTTTTCTCTTCTCCTTACTTTCCTCTCCTTGCTGGGACAAAATACCTGACACTCACAATTAAGGAAAAGAAGATTTATTTAGCTTACTGTTTGTGATGGTTTCAGTCCATAATCAGCTGCCTTCAAGGCAGAGGAGCACATGTGGATGATAGCAGTTTGTGGGGAGAAAATAGCAAGAGTAAAATGGGAGGAGCAGTAGCAGAGAGCAAGCTTCCCTCCTTCCCTTACATAGCACTCAGGCTCTCCAGCCCAGGGCAGGTGTAGCACTCACATCCATAATCCCAGCATTAGATCATTCGATCTTGAATTAATCACAAATTCTAGAAGCTAGCCACATGACTGCATGAGACTTGGAAGACATCTTGGCACAAACTACGACAAAATGTGAAACAATGAAAATATATACAGCACTACAGCCTGAACAAAGGGGCCAGCTGCTCTGTAGAGCTAAGGACTTCTCCCTGAGGGGCGGCTCTGTCTTCTGGTGTCCGAATTTTACTTGTCTTCCTCTCTACCCTTAATCCCTCAATACAAAAGTTTTAGAGCTTGTGAGATGAGGCCAGAGCATACACGCTTACTTTTTTTTTTTTTTTTTCTGTCAGAATATGTATATATTCCAGATACATAAAAAGCATGGTCTTCTATTCCCTATCCAAGAACCTACTGGGGAAGTCACACTTTATAGCTGATATAACACTGTAAGATAAACAGAGGCTTATCAGACACATTGGAATATAAAATGAAGAGCCACCTGGTAATTGAAGGAGATTTCAGGATGGAGGAAAAAAAAGACAGACTTCAAAAGAGATAGCAAAATTCCTTTCTCATCATTTGTCTATTTTTTTGTAGGAAGCAATCTTATAAGGAAGGTACTGAACTGCAGTTGAACTCACAAAGAACAACAGTGTACATTATAAAACACTCTGCTATATTTAAACATGTAAAGATATTTTTGACCCATTTCCAAGAGCCCCTTTCTGATGGCTTGCAGCACTAGCTGCATCCTGTATGTTTCAGATGCAGAGCTCAGATACGGAATTGGGGGATTAGGGAAGATGTGTCATGTTAATGTAGTCAGTATGGTTGCAATGCCTTAAACCCAATAATTATATAATTCAACCTGTGATATCACAAAGTACAAGGCAATTACAATATATTGTGAATGATTACATTTAAAAACATTACAAAGAGTCACAGTAATTGTCATCACCCCCATCATGATATACTCCCATATTTGGAACACAAGTCTGATTCTTCCCACTATCCAATGTAGTTTTGTTATAAGTATCTTTATGTGGAGTGAGCAAATGTGGTCAGTGCTGTTGCCAACTGCCATCCATCAGGAATACAAGTTCCAAAACTATTACTATATGTAATATCTTCAGCCGTACTCACTAGATCTGGAACTGTTATCTCTGGCTCTCCCACAAAATTAAAATGACTATGAAAGGTAATCTTTTAGAATTTACTCAGGACATTGAGCCACCAGGACAAAGAAGACATCCCTAACTGCTTCAGAAAGGGGCAGAATGAATGGAAACATGGTATTCAAAGAGAAGGGGCCTATTTTGAGAAGAATTAATGCCAATGTGCCTTTTATTAAAATATTTTTAAAAATTTAATAATCACTGCATTTTTATTATATACTATAGCCACATTTTTTTCAATTATATTAAATTAAAAAGGAAGCTTTATTAATTAGGGCTAGTTATCTCTCTCTACCAGGGAAAAGGCCAATCATTTTGAGTATTTGCTCTCCTTTTATGTCCAGTAAAATAAAGCCCAGGAAGTGGATGGTCTCTGGCACTAACTTGCTCACTTGGTGCGCTTAGCTGGCTGGCTTTCTTTGCACCCAGCCCTACCTCTGAATCACTACCTTACCTCCTCATCTCCTTGTTTTCCTGGCCCCAATGAGCAGTGATCAGCGGTCAAACAATAAACTATATTTCTTCTGCTTTGTGAAGAGATCATTTATTCATTCATTTAATCACTACTTTTGTAAGTCACACTAATTGGATGGCAAACAAAAGTCTGGACAAGCCACTCAGTCTAGACTTCAGAATGTAATTAGTTATGATTTCTTGATTATGGCTGTTTTTCCCCATCTGTATCCTTTCTTTTATCTGGGCCAGGCACAAAAGAAATTAAATTACATTTCAGATAATTGATACCTCTACTCATCTTGGCAAAAAAGAAGAACATTTTATTTATCTCATTACAACGTGAAAAACATTGTTGTATGAATGAGGATGCAAAAGCTCAGCTCAGCTTCCTTCTCATGATCTAAAAGCCTGTTTTTAAGAGCACTCAATCAAAACTCACACACATGCAAACACACAAGCACACACGTATATATTTTTCACATTTTGATAGCCCACACTTTCTACTTTGTCATCATATATACAGAACAATACAATACGGGATAACTAGCTAAAGTAGTTCAGTTTGTAGTGGAAAAGCTAAGGTTTCAAGGTGAGATTGAGTGACCCGTCTGTATTTGTAGGACACTTTCTGCCATATGATGAAGCATAAATATTAGAATAAGGTAACAGTGCCAGAACAAGGGTCCTACTTTCCTGACATTGAGATACAATACTCAACACTCATTAATTAATGGAGGAAAGGTTTATTTTACTTTGTCTTATCTATCATATTTCATTCCATGGTCCAGTGGCTTGAAGATAACAGTTTAGGAGAGAGACAGGGCAGGGGAAATTTGCTTACAGGATAGGGTCAGGAGGTAGAAAGCAGGAGAGTGTCCAACATAGTGGGGAGACACACACTACCAGGTCATATTGTCAATGTCAGCCTCTCCTTACCACATCCCACTTCTTCTCAGCAAGCTAGCCGTAGTACTGCTGTTGCCCACTTACCTTCCAGGAGCCCCACCTATGAGACTAACAGGCTCTTGGGCAGCATCTAAGTCTAACCACAAGTTAACTGCATTCCCTTTGAACATTATATGCCCTCCCTGAGCTAGCACAGGGCATTATATAACTCTTTCTATAAGTGCTGAGTGCTTTATGGCTATATCCAGGTTTATATGCAGAATCTAAGGGTGTTTAATAAATACGTGGTTGCTAAATATTGGTCTCAAAATACTTTTTAAAACTAAAAAGTATAAAGTTTACTATAGTTACTAAAAGTGTTACCGTTTGAGAACTTTCCCTTACCTTTGGAATTTTCTAATTTTTTGTTTAAATGCAGAGTAACAGTCATGGTAAGTGAAATAAACCAGACAAAATATGTTGTATTGCCCCATTGTGTAAAAATACCACATCTGTGTTATCCGTTCCTCGATTGGTAGGCATTTGTGTTGTTTCTAGGATTTACCTAATACAAATTTCACTGCTATAAAAATGGTTGTACATATACCACTGTTGTATGATGATTTCAGGTCTTTTGGAAATAACCTTGGAGGGGAATAGCTGACTTCAACGGGCGCTCCAATCCTAGCTTTTTGCAGAATCTCCATACTAATTTCCATAAGGACTGTGACTCCAAGTAACAATGGAGAAGGGTTCTTTTTCTTCAAAGCCTCTACAGCATTTTTTATTGGCTGACTTTTTGATGATAGTCATGCTTTCTGGCATGAGATGGTGTCTCAGCCGTGTTTTAATTTGTATCTCTTGAATAACCAATGTTGAATTTTTTCATATATCTATTTGCCAGTGGGTCATTTCTCAACTATAACAAAAGATAAATTTGCTTTATAGATAAATGATGCAACTAGAAACTGTATTGGCAAGTGAAACAAATCACATCCACATGTACAAATATTGTGTCTTTTTGCTATTGTGAGAACCTGAAAGAGTAAATAAAATTAGAAAGCTACAGTAGATACTGTGAAAGGGTAAGAATTTGTCAGTAGGGAGGAAAAACTGGGATGGGAAAAAGGACAAAAGAAAGAAGGAAAAAAGTTATATATATAGGATAATTTGGATACTTTTACCACCATTTTCTGCTGTATTTTATTTATTTTTTTCATGAAGTTAGGACAGGATGGACAGGGTCTCACTAGATAGATCAGACTTGTAGTGATTCTTCTGTTTTCAGCCTCCCAAAGAGCTAGGATTACGGGCACACATCACAACACCCAGTCTCAACCTTCATCTCAGCATGCCGCATTGGCAGGGCTGGCATGGCATGCCAGGGCTCACACCCACTCTGGCCCTCTGCTGATCTTTTAAAAGGAGCAGTTAATACTTAACTTTTTAAGTATTTCTTATTTTTTCTCTTTAATTTCTTACAACTTTTTTGTTGGTTTGGTTTGGTTTTTTAAACAAATTTTGCACATTTTATCTGGTAATCTAAATAACTGATTTTAAGATAACGTGCAATATAGCAACCGTTGGGGCTGGGTATATAGCTCAGTGGTACAAGTGACTTCTTGGCAAACATAAGGTTCTGAGTTTGACTCCTGGTACCAAAATTATTAAAATAAAATAAAATGTTATTAAACATAATTTTAAAAAAATACAGCAACCATTGGTGAATTTCTATTACTTTGTTTAGTGAAATTGTATATAGTTTCTAATGCTGTTTGTTCATCATTATTTTGTACTACTGAATGAACAAGGCTAGAAACCTAACGTAGAATTTCAGGGCTACAATTAGTAAAATCATAACATATACAGGCCAAGAGACAGACATAAGCTGCTCAAACTTTCCCAAGCAGGTGCTTTAGACCACTGAGCCATCCCGCCAGGCCCCATTATTGAGGTTATTATTCGGCTTCCAGACCTCAGACTAGAGACAGCATCCTGATGGATCTCTCTTACAGAGAGTAAATAGGTGGGCATATGAGGATGACTGCTAAAATTGTTGATGATCTATAGACAGATAAATAGATACATAATGTATAGATAAAGACATTTATGCATATATAGGTCAACACTGAGCATATATATTTGATATGCTTATGTACATTATATTATGTATAATATATCATATATAATATGTATGCATAGTACATTTTTATATTACCTATATCACACTAGTGACACAATATTTGGCTAAGAATGAAACATAAATACACCAAAAGTAGGTACAGATAGTCTGTTGTAGGAAGACAATTTGACATTTTAGAAAGAAGCAATAAGATTATGTATGTATTTTGATGTAACAAATGCAAAAGTAAACTATTCTAATAAATGTATCAGTGATACATACTGTGATATTAATTGTAATCTTATTTAAGGTAACTTTATTCAAAGGAGAAGGATACTGTCCCAGCATGGAGACAGGAGAAGGATGGTTGAATAGACTAAGTTAATCTGTAGTGAGAGTATTTTTTACTTTCCAAAATTCATGATATAAAATCATTCATTGCTGATAGGTTTTATAAAGAATGTATATTAACTTTGTGAAGCAGTATAAATTAGCAATAAAAATGACTTCCCAAAACATGAAGAGAGAGAGTACAAAGAAAGAAAAAGATGGAATGAGAAAGATTAAAATGAATTATGAAAGAAAGTTATGTTGTTTAGATCCCAACAGCTAGAATATATTTTTTCATATTTATCACAGTCTGAGCTTTTTACCTGCATAAATTCATTTAATTTTCATTACAACCTTATAAGAAAGGTTGTCTTACAGATGAGGAATCTCGGGCCAAGAAAATTTGAAAACATTCCAGAACTACAGAACAAGTAAATGGAAAAGTTTAGAGTTGAGTATTTGTTGTCTGCCTCTAGTGGCCAGAACTTAATACTTGTCTTTATGCTTTTCGATGTTGACTGAGTATTCTACAGATGTATATTAGTGCCCTATCTCTTCAGAGGCAGTTCGTTTGTAACAACATAAATTTTTTTCTGGTCTCTAATATATGAAGCTGATGTTCACTGTTCGTATATTTACAGTGCATAAAGGCATATCAAGAAATGCATTTTTAGTGTGCTCTATGTTTTATGCCCATAGAATAAGTAATAACAGTACAAATTAGACACTCTTTGGATCTTTGTATACATGTTTAAAATTAAAAGACATGGTCCTTAACACACCATAAGTAATAAGATAGTAATAAACAATACACAATGATTGAATAACATGGAAAAATTGGTTTATGTATTATTTATACAGTGCCTCACTATGATGGTTTTGGTGGTCTGCTACAGGTGGGGCTTGCACAGCATGTAGTAGTGGGAATCAAACCCCAGTCCTTGCCTTGCCAGGCAGGCACTTAGACCACTGAGCTATCTCCCTGGCTTTCAATTAAATTGTTATATTACCTGTTGTACTAGAGTTAATAAAGTCTACTGATATATTTAACAATTTTTTTGGTATTTTTTTCGTATTTAGAACACAGTGTACAGGGTCTCACCACACAGATTGTACTCATAGTGACCCTCCTGTTTCCAGCCTCCCAAGTGCGGGGATTATAGGCACACATTACCTACCACATCCAGTCTCAGTTGCTCTCTCAGCGTGTCCCCGTCATAGCATGCTGGGAATTGAACCCTGATCGTTGAGCCTGCCTAAGCAGTATTTCACAATTTCTAACGTTAAAAGTTTTACTTGTGATTCATATGTACAATGTGCATGCCCCATTAGGTGTTTGTGATCAGAAATTTAAAAACTATAATAAACAAACAAACAAATAAATAAATAAATAAATGTTAAAAAATATGGGACATGTATGGTAATAAGACAGAATGATATACTGAAAAAAAGAAAAATACCTCACATGATCAATTTTAAAGAGTAAAGATTGGCTTCACTTGGCAGCGTCATCACCTGGTTGGTTTCCTAAGGGGAAGCAGTGCATCAGTGCAGGGAAGCACAGAACAGAGCACAAGCACACACTTATGAGCCAGGAAATCCATGAGCAGTAGGAGTAAGTAGAGCTTCCTCAGCTTCCTAGAAGGGCACTCCTTGGTGACCTACAGAACTCACAGGAGGCCCCACTTCTTAAAGTTCCCCTAATAGCACCAACCAGGGGTGAAAGCTTTATCCCATGGCATCATGGGACCATTCAAGTTCTGAAGTATGGCTACTATGTGATTATTTATTTATTTATTATTTATTATTTATTTATTTTGAGACAGGGTCTCACTATGGAGTTCAGGTTGCACTTGAACTCACTAGATAGCCCAGCCCAGGCTGGGCTTGATGTTGTAGTGATCCTCCTGCCTCCCAACTGCTGGGACTACAGGCATGATCAGGTACAATATATAACTGAAAATATTTATTTCAGTGATCTTGGTTTTTTGCATTGAATAATTTGTCAATTATCAGAAAAATAACAAGTTTAATATAATTATCTAACTATAGGAAATTAAAATGTAAGATTGGCACTTTTATCTATGTGCTAGCACGGGGATTATTAGCTCAGAAAATATTGATAATTTTCTAATGAATTTCATGTTTTGTAACCATGATTTCTAGCTGAGTTTCAAGTACTAAACTGATTTTCTTTAGACACAGGGCCTCCCTATGTACTCCAGCTGGCCTTGACCTCATTGTGCAATTCAGGATGTCCTCAAATATATAATAATCCTCTTTCCTCAGCCTCCAGCATACAGGTGCCACCACATCTAGCTCTAATCTATGTTTCTGAGACAGTTATGGCTTATCTGTACAAGCAAACCATAGAATAAAGTTGCTCTTCTAAATATAACTACCATGAAGAATCTTCACAGATGTAAAAAATTATTGTATTTAATACTGAAACGGAAGCGCAATGAAAATGTTCTTATCTAAATACAAGGAAAATGTTCTTATATAAACACAAGGTAAAAGTACACAAAGAAGGAAACACTCAATTTTGTATTATTTAAGATTTTATTCATTAAACTCTATTTTATACCTTTTAGCTTGCAATTCTGAGGCTTCAAAGGGTGGAGACCTGCCACCTCCTGTCGTACCTTCTTTTTTATTCTCTGGTTCCGTCCTAGCAATGGAGATCCTCTCCACTCCATCTTTGCAGTTCACAGCTTTCTTGGTGCTTCCTTTCTGTCCAAAATCACATTTTAAATCATTCTGCATGGCTCTCTGGTCTTGATTTTCAATGTAAATCTGGCTAAAATCTCCAAATAATAACCGTGCCACTTCCCCAGTATTTGGTTGCTTTGAAATACATTTTGAAAGATTAATCAGTCTGCCATCCTTAATCTCGGTCTTAGACAAAGTCTTTGAGCATGAGCCAAATTCAGAAAATCTTTGGGCCAATCTATAACACAAATCGTCCAGACTCCAACAACAAATGCTATCCTTCTTCCCAGAAGAAACCTCCCAAGCCTAGTCTTCACACGCATGCCTTCTGTCAGTCTTTTGATCTGAGGTCTGACCAGAATCTCCCAAAAAGAACAGCCAAAGCTGTTTCAGCTCTTCAAAAGTAGAAAAGCCCTCCAAATCTTTCCTCTCTCTTCCCATAAGCCATTTTCTATAGACAGCTTTCCAAACAGTCTTCTGCTCTGAGCTCTGACCAGAATCTCCCCTACAGAACAGCTGAAGCTTTCCCAGCTCTTTGCAAGTAGACAACCTTTCCTATCTCTTCCCATAAGCCATTCCCCCAAACTTGTTTTTGTTTGTTTTGTTTTTTGTGTTATATGTACAAATCTGTAATCAATTCAGAGTACGCTCATAGTATTTGAATAGGTTAATATATACAAAAATATCAGCTAAGTAAAGTTTCCATGGTAGTAAAGAATTACTAAGAATAAGACATAACATAAATACTGGAGTGACAAATACATGACCAGAACTTCTAACAGTTTGGGGATAGGATATTGCACAAAGTTCTAGTATGTTGTGGACACAGTGTCTATGATGCTTACTGGTGGCTAGGTATCACCTGTGGGACTCAGATACTGCTATTTCCTTGATATCCACGCTGTAGACCCAGATGAAACCATGACCCGTAGAGTGAAGAAGTTCATTTGTAGAATACGCTGATGGACATTTCTGCTGCTGTATACAAAACAATAGTTGAAAGCCTGCTTTTGTATACCTCTTTTCTCCTGTGTTTAATTATTTGCCCTGTTTGGTGGGTTCTTTCCATTTTTCTTCATGGAGTTAAGATCATTTTGATCCCTCTCTAGAATATCTTTCAGCAAACTGTGCTGGGTTGGCTTTGTCAGCATGAAATTCTTTAGTTGTTTTTTGTCCTGGATGTATCCCACTTCTCCATTGAACTTGAAAGAGATTCTTGCATGCTATAGCAATCTGGGCTGGAATTTATTTTCTTACAAGACTTGGAGTACTTTTCTTCATGTTCTTCTTGACTTGATGGTTTTTAAAGAGAAATCTGCCATTATTCTAATGGATTTTTTTTTTTATTAATTATGTTCTGTTTCTTTTCTCTGGCAGATTTTAGTACAAAGTTCCTGGGCTGAATTTCTGGGATCTTGACTATTATATGTCTGGGTGTGGTTTTAAATGGGTTGATGTGTTTTGGAGTTCTGTATGCTTCAGTTATTGAATGTCAAATTGTTTCTCCATATACGGCAGGTTTTCTGCTATTACTTCTGACCCTATTCTTTTTATATCATTTGTATTGACTCCTTCTTTCTCATTGATACTTATTAGTCTTACATTGTTCATCTTTGCATCATCTTGCAGATATTGAATTATTTTTTCTTGCATCCTAGTTGTTTTTAAGAGATCTTTTCTTACCTATTCCCTAGCTGCAATGGTGTCTTTAAGGTCTAAAAGTCTATTCATTCCCCAAAACTTGTAATCCACATGATCACTGTATTCACAGCAACGACGCCACTCCTGAGGTACCAAATTCTGTTTTAGTTACTGTTCTCTCATTGCTGGGACAAACACCTGACACTCAAAATGAAGGAAGGAAAGGTTTATTGAGCTCACATTTTCTGTAGTTTTCAGTCCACACTCAGCTGGCTCCAAGGCAAACTGGCACATAGAAGAGTGCAGCAGTTCCTGGCAGTGGAACAGCAACAGTAGCAACAAAGGCAACGGTAATGGTGTAAGAGAGTCTGTTTCTCTGTCTTTCTTATATTACATTCAGGCTTTCTGCCTCAGGCTATTTGCTCAGACCACACACATAATCCCAGAAGTAGTCAGACTCATAATCTCATCCTTGGATCACCCATAATCCCAGTGGTTCATAAATTAATCTAAAACTCTGGAAGTTCCCTCCCCATGATTACATGAGGCTTTGGTGGGACAACTAGACAGAAACCACAACAAATGCTAACAGATACATGTTTCAGTTTGAAAGTTAAAGGAAAGCACTTAAAAACTGGTGAAAATGGAATTTTCTAACTTGATGCAATATTCGAAATGAACAGAAGGACACTAAAATATGAGAATCAGGAAACACATAGAAAAAATTAATGCAATCATTGAGGTCCTCCTGATATTGAGAAAGAGAAGGATCTTTTAATAATAATAATAACAATAATAATAATAATTCATTTGATAGCCCTTTACCGACCTTTAATTACATGTACATGGGTAGGCATTGTTGCTTTAGTACAAATACCACTGATTCACTTTTCCCCTCAGGTTGTACACAGTGTAATGAGATAGAGCAAACTGCCATGTGTCAAGCGCTTCCCAAGCACTAGGTGACAAGGATACACACACATTCCCAAATTACCTAGTTCCGGATTAATCCTCATACCCACCTTTGAGAATGATGTTGCAGTTCCCATGTATTCAAATGAGGAAATCCATGTATTCAAAGCAGCAATCAAATGTATGTTGAAGTGCTATGGTTTTTAGCTAGGTGTTCACCAAAGTCTCATTAAGTCCTTGATGAGGGCTCCTAGAGTTCGTGAATAATTCATGATCCATTGCTGGGGTTATGGATGTGAGTGCTTCACCCGAGGATAGCCTGAATGCAGTCTAAGGGAGAGAGGCCTGTTCCCTCCACTCGCTACCTTCATTCTCCAGTTCCAGTTTTTCCCCGGTGCTGACAGCTGTTCTTCACCAGTGCCTCTCCATATCTGATCTTCCTAGCAGCAAGAACAAGCTGGTAAATGAAATGAGAACAAGAAAACACAGAACAGTCCTTCCTCTCATTCCATGCTTGGGTTTAAAGACTTCTCCGTGGAGTTTGATCATCTACATATTTGAAAATGTATTAGCTTTCCTAAGTTAATGAAGAAATATTAAGGAACTAGCAGTAGCTCAGTCCCACAGTGACACCTGGTCACCCGTAAGCATCAAGGACACTTTCTGTGTCCACGACGTACTAGAACTTCATGCAATATCCTATCCCCAAACTGTTAGAAGTTCTGGTCATATATTTGTCATTCTAGTATTTATGTTATATCTTATTCTTAGTAATTCTTTACTACAATGAAGGAATATTAAGATTTGTATTTTAAACAGTTTAGTGTAAAGATCATGAAATTGAAAAAGGCAAGACTAAAATTAGAGAAGTCAAGTGTAAGATGAACTCAGGTGTAAGTCAGGAACTATAAAGCTCCTTTAATGGTTTAAAGAGAATGGGTTCAAAATGCTGTTAAAATCTGAAGGGAAACTGGTGAGCAGGCACAGATTAGACCACAGATAGAAGGTCAAGAGTTTCAAAAATGATTAGTTTATGGTGTCCTAAAGTGTGCATGTAGAAAGTTCAGAGCTTTAAAAGTAGTGAGAAAAGAATGTTTACTTCTGAAAGTTACTCATGAATATAAATAGTAGCTGAAGTCATAGGTGTGGTCGAGATGACTTACAGAAGCATAGTGTCAAGATGTCCCCAGAATTATGGCACCAGTTCTAACTAGTGGAAGAAAAATCAAGTAATAAACGTCTCCATAGCATTTTGTAAAAATACAGCTTGCACTGTGCTCCAATGGCCATGGAGCGCTGGAGGAGAATTAAGTGGGCTGTGAAGGGCTCTCTTCTGTCTGTCCAGGGCCACTAATGTGCTGTCAGCAAAGTAAAAGTCAGAAGCCTAGAGGAGAGGACAAAGAATCAACTTTTAAAAACAAATTAGCTGTCGAAAATATGAAGTATAGGAAACCACCACTCCAAAAAATCAGTTCTATTTGAAATTTCAAATATTAGTACAACTGAATAGATTTGAAATTATGTAGAAATAACTATACAATGCTGCTTATTCTACAGATATTAATATGGTCCCCCAATATAGGTACTAGTCCATATCCTCATTGAATAAATTAGCACAAAATTAAAAATTTTAAATAATAAACATATATATGTATACATACATATATATATGTATATATGTTAATAAATGTACCTGTGCATGGATGCCATTAAAGATATTTACTTTAAAAAATAACACTGATTTAAAATGCCCTCTGATAGCACAAAGCAAAAATATGATAAGCAAAACATAATAAAGGAAAAGTTTCTCAGTTTTTAAACATTTTTAAATAACCTACATAGTTAACACCTGAAAATCAGTGAAAAATGTAGAAAGCTATATATTTATAATCATAATAGTGCAAAGTAGAAACACATTTGATTCGTCAATGAATCATAGAACATTTTAAAAATAACTGAGGTATCGAAATAGCCTTCATATAAAGCAATTCTAAAACACATCAACATGATAGTTATTTATATGTGTTTGCCCATATATATTTTAGGATCTATGCAATATCTTAAAAGCAATAAAAAAAATCAGTCTTGAACTTCATCCTCATCTGCATTTTAATGATTTCAAAATATAGACACATTTTAGGGCTTGAGGTTGCATATTGCTACATTACTAGTTCATAGCATTGTGGCTTTCCATTTTAGTAGCAATAAATTCTAGTAAACAGAGCCATTAACAGCATTTTTGTAGGGTCAAATGGAGCTAAGGCACCAGAAGTGTAGAGCTAAGTAAAATCTGTTACACTATGGTTCTTGTAACTATTTGTTACAGTGTTAAAAATCAGTTTTTGCCAGCGATGTTTTGATTTTTCATGATCTTTTCTCACCTTGACAATTCTTATTGTTATGTGGCAATTTGTAAAAAAATGATTACTTAAAGTTTCACAAAGTTTGAAGTTCCTGTAAAGTTATGAGCTTTATGAAAATATCTCCCATAAGTACACGTAACTAAAATGACTCATGATCATCTTGAGAGATTTATTTTATAATTTGAATAAATGAATGCTGATAGGCAATATTCTAATATATGGAACATCTTTAATTAATAAAGTTATAGAAAAAGTGGTTCCTTACATCTCCATGAATATGCCATACAACACCAACATAATAATGCAGTATTGAAACTTTTGTTTGGTTCTGGAAATTACTTCCTGAGGTCTCACACAGGCTGTTAAAACATATTATAATAATATTTTTATGTACAAGTTATTTAAATCTACAAGCAGAATTTAAAAATAAAACTTGGTAAATTTCTACAATTTTGCTTCTTCTTTTGAACTCATCAATAGTCCATTCTTAAAATAACAAAAGCATGGAATTCTATGCAAAAACCCCTACAATGTCATTTTAATTTTAACAAAATTTAAAAGATGTTAATTTGAAAATAAATCCAGTACTGCGCCGTTAGTGATGTATCCCTTGAGAAATAGGAGTTTATTTTAGTTGATTCATAGATAAACATTTTATGCAAGGAAAATATGTTTAGTTTTGTTCAAATGGAAACATATAAATAAAATATACACATCATTTCATGACTGTTATTACTAGTAATAGGAAAAAAATCTAAATTTAAGTTTCAGAAAGTAAATTATTTTAAAAACAAAGCCACCAATAGACACATAGATGTATACTCTTTCACTTCTAAAAACAGAAAAGGAGGGGCATATTGTCTTCAATTCCATTTATACATTTTAGTCTTAAGAGGGATGCTCAATTTTTACTAAATTTTGATACAATTGCTGCCATATTAACTCTTTCAATAAGGTAAACTTTCAATAAGTTTATTATTTTTAATATTATTGAATAGTGAAATTTTCCATCTTTTTACATACTTTATACTGATAATTTTGTATTATACTGTACAAACAAACAACTCAGACATCTTCAGCCTGAATATAATGTACATGCATTTACTTCTTTTTTTTTTTAAAAGGGTAGAATTAATATTTTGTTGTCATTTATAATCAGATGGCAGTTGGGTATACAGTTTCCATACTTATTTTCTTGTAAATTAAAAAGTTTTAAACAGCTGACAGTTACGTTCTTCAGAAAACACGGTTAGACCAACTCATTGATGGTGGCTTCAAGCTTCTCCTTATTAGCACCAGAAAACTCACCCACCTGCTTCCCATTTTTAAAAAACTGGAAGGTTGGCATGCACTTGACTTCACAATCTGCAGCAACATCCTGACAGTCATCCACATCTACTTCAAGGAACACCACGTTGGAATATTTTTCACACAGGGAATGAAAGAAAGGCTTGATCGTTTTGCAAGGCCCATACCACGTAGCTGAAAAATCACCTACTACAAGTTTATCTCCTGCAGCATCCGAGGCTTCCTTAAAGGCATCTTTGCTTTCAATCTGCTTCACTATGATGGTGGCTGGGGGGCCTGAAGAGCTACCGAAGCAAACGACTGAAGTGGATGGAAGGCGCGGAACGTAGCTCCTACATGCATTTACTTCTTAAATGCATGTAAATGTTTTACTTGAAGATAGCCATTCTGGTTGTACTTCCATTATTGATATGTATTCTCTCCAAAACAAATGCATGACAAAAATTCAGTAGGTGGCTGACAGCACTTGCCTTGCATATTCTATAAAATGTTACTCTATAAATCCTACAACATTCTTTGTAAGACAATTTTTAAAAGTGTTTTGTTCTTTGTATTTTCTTTTGGGGAATTTATAATGATCTATGCCTTTATTAAATTGTCTCTGAAGACATGCTACCTTTTATCAATTTTGAAAATTCATTCACAAATAGTAGAATTTAGTACATTATTAGTGTAAATAAAATAAAAGTCCATAATGTAGAAAATTTATGGTCCTCTTTTAGGTGTTTAGTTACTTCTGAGATATTTGTCTCACTATCAGGGGACAATAATCTTATCTACTTAAGTTATATTTGCATGCTTCTAGAATGCAAAGAAAATCCATAACCTATTTGAAACTTTCCCAAATATGCAAAACACAACTATATCCTTTGTTTCTTAGGAAAGTCTTATTGGTTTTCATCTCCAGAATTCATTGTATTTATAACACTTCCAAAGCAAGGTAGAAAAAATACAAAAATGAAATAAAACTAAACATATCCTTTGGTTACTGACTAAGCAAACATTTGACTGAAAGTTCAGAAATTAAAATGGATTTCAAAGGATGATTTCATATATAATCAGTAGCCTCTTCAAGAGAACAATAAAATTCATATTGCAATTAGGCACAATTGAAAAATACATATCCTTTTTAGAGTGGCTTTTCAAATAAAGTAATCAGCTGCAGGTAGAAATACAGAGCAAATAGAAGCTGCATACATTTTAATGAAAGTACACAATGCTCATATGCCCTGAGATATTATCACTGAGGGAATGGTGAAACATCCCCAAAGTTTATTATTTATCATGTATTAGGTAACACCAGCTGTGCAGCTGTTCTAGAGAAGAGTATAATGCACAGCATACCATATGTTCTTCTATCATACTAAATATTACCACTGCACTCCTCTATGTAATATTGTACAAGTAAAATATTTTGTAGCTGAAATATTAAGTAAGATAATGTACTGAAGGCAATAGGTACAATTTCTGGTTTACCATTTCTGAATAGAATCTCAGAGGTACTATAATAACTATGAGTTTTTTTTATTATTACCCCAAACTATATTATGACTACAAATCCAAAATTTTTTTTCTTTTGCTTTATTACTATATTTTTACACAATAATTAATACAAGTTTTGTGTAATATGTAAATGTAATTTTGTAATGAGATTTTATCATCCAGTTGATATTAGGAGAATGAAATCAACTGATAATATGTAAAGATAAACTGAGCTCTATATTTCTCAGCTGTCATTTATATTATCACAATAGTTTTAGAAAGGCACAAAGTTTACTGTTACTGGGTGGGGTCATCGCTCTAAAATATATAGTCTCTGCGATATGCACAATTGCCTTCTCGTTTTGCACTTTGATATGTAATATGCATTTCAGATTACATATACATTTGCAGGAATAAATTCAACTTGGATTCCCCAAAACTTATTTGTGACAATGTTATGCATCTAAACTTAAAAAATTCATAACTGACTTCCTAGTTTCTCAATTTCTCCATATATAATTTGTGAATGAATTCGTTCAAAGCTCATTTTCAAAATATATCTCAAATTTCATGACATCTACCACTATTGTGAAATTTAGGCTATCATCACCTTCCATCTGACTAGCATACCAACTAAATCCTTCTTTTGGTAGTTTTAAAATTTTTATTAATTTTAGTGAGAAAGAAAAAACAATGATACAGTTTCAAAACAGGTTAGTAGGACAGTTACAATAATTAATACATCACATATTGTCGTTTTCATAGTAGTTGTTCAGAGTACAAGATGCAGACATATCTTTTCTAAACACTATTATTACAAATCCTTCTTCTCCTTGAACTAAGAGAAAGTAGCTGTATATATAGTCAAATAGTCCATAATAGTAGTAGGTTATCAGCAGAACTGGTAATGTTGGAAGCTGTTGACTTGAACCTTTTACAGTTCAGCATATTAATATAATCTTATATTTTATATGTCATGGTTAGACTTCTCTGCTAGATGGTTAAGGCCAAGATAAAACAAGACCTATACAACAAGAAAAGTAACTTTCGTAACTGACAAAGTCAGTCAGGTCCCTTCAGGGCTTACCCAGAGGCTATATACAACATTTTGTAAATTTTTTGTTAGTGTCAGCCCTCTGGATGAGTCAGGGCCATTGCTTGACCAATTCACGCTCTGTGAAATCCTGAGAGAATGCTTTCCCTCTAGGAGACTCTTCTTAGGTATCCCATACATCATTAATCCCTTTCCTCTGTAGCCCCATAATCTCCATGAACAGAAAATTTGGGATACCACTGAGTAATAGAATGTTACATTACAGGTTCTGAGTTATAGAATGTTACATTACAGTTTCTCTTCTGCCTTGAGTCCTCACTGATCTTAAAGGGCTAGATATATACTATAGAAATTCTCTAAAACCAAGAACAAAGCAGTGATATCCACTACAACTTTTATTCAATATAGGTCTGGAAACATCAACAAGCGCAATTAGGCAAGAGAAAAAAATAAAAGGAATAGCCCGGTGGGATGGCTCATTGGTCTAAAGCCCCTGCTTGGGAAAGCTTGGGAGGTTTCAGGGACTGTGGTTCGATCCCCGGCACCACATGCTGCGCCAGCCCTGCCCTCGAGGTGGGCTGAGCCGGCCATAAAAATGAGTGAATAAACAAAGAAAGGTTCCGAAACAAGAATAAATAAATAAATAAATAAATAAATAAATAAATAAATAAATAAATAAATAAATAATTTTTTAAAAAAAGAAATAAAAGGAATAAGGAAAGGTAAGGCAGAATTTGAATATGATTGTTTAGAGATGACGTGACACTCTACATAGAAGTCCCTTGAAAGACCAAAAGTCTTGTAAATTTAGTAATCAAATTCAGTAGTTTAGCTGGATATAAAGTCAACATTCAAATGTCAGTAGCATTCCTAAACAAAAGCAACAAATGCACCAAGAAATTAAGGAAATCACATCCTTCACAATACAACAAAATGGAACATGTAGGAATTAGTCTAAGAAAACAAATAAAAGATCTATGCAGTGAAAATTACAGTACTCTGTAAAAGAAGATAAAAGAGAATTTCAGACAATAGAAAGATATTTCTTGCTCATGTATAGGAAAAGCCAAATAGTGAAAAATCAGCATATACCCAACATTGTTATATATATTTAATGTAGTCCTTATCAAAATACTATCAGCATACCACAGAGAACATTCTAAAAATTCGTTTTGAACCAGAAGAGACTTAGAATAACAAACACAGTTCTTGGCAACAGCGTCAGGACAGGGGGAACGAATCACAATCCCTGAACAGAAATTATTCTAAAAGCTACTGCGAAAAAATCAGCAAAAAACCAGACTTTAGGATCAATGGAGCATTTTAGAAAGTACACATACAGCCATAGATACCATACCCTAGCAAACCAAACCAAACATACGCCCTGAAAGAAATATACTTTCTTTAATAAATAGTAATAGAAAAACTGATTTTCTACCTGCCAAAGATGAAAACTAGATTCACGTCTATCGCTATGCACTAAGCCAAAATCAAAATGGACCAAACATCAACATATTAAAATAGAAGCACTAAAACTACCAGAAGAGCAAATGAATAGAAATCTTAAAGACATAGATGTAGGCAGAGACAGATTTAATCAACAAAACCCAGATCTCATGGAAAATACTACAAAGTATCAATAATTAGAATCTCATTTAACCCAAAAGCTTTTGGACATCAAAAGAAATCACCTACAAAGTGAAAACACAACACACAAAATAGCAAAATATATTAGCCAATTGTTCATTCAGATAAAGGACTTCTGTTTGCACATAGGAATTTTTTTTAAATGCACCCAAAATACAAAGACACAATCCAGTTATGGGAATCTGAGATGAATTCATACCTCTCAGATAAAGAAACATACATGGCAGAAAAACAAATGATAAAATGTTCAACATCTTTTGTTATTTGACAAATTTAAATTAATACAATACTGACATGTCATGTCTTTCCAGAAAGAATAGATATCATCAAGAAATCAACTAATAATAAAACATTGAGGGTCTGTGGGGAAAAAAGAACCCTTCTCCACGTTCAGTGGGAGAGTAGACTTATGAAACCACCACAGGAATCAGTCTGGATATTCCTCAATAACCAAGAATAAAAAGGCCATTCGACCAGCTATTCTTCTAAGTATGTTTCCAGAAGAATTCAAGCCATCATACTACAAATGACATATGAGCAACTGTATTCATAGCAGCACAATTGTAATAATTAAATCTTTGCTGTTGCACCTATCCACTGAGGAATGCATAATAAAGCTATGGCTTTTTGTTGTGATTTTTTCTCAACCATAAAAATGGATAAAATTGAGACATTTATAGGTAAATGGATGCAATTCAAGACCATATATGAGTGAAATAACTCAGACTTTCATAAAAAAGTGTAAATAATATTCAGAAAAATAATTAAATATTAATTAAAAATAAATTAAATATTTCAAAACAATATTTCAAAATTCAAATGAAAAAATGAGTCCAACTTAGAAGCTAGAAGGTTGTGTATCATACTGTATCTTTGACTTACAATCTACTTATAAGACATGGTATGATATTTTCTCCTAGTATTAGAAACTTTAAAAAGGAAAATATATATATGGATACACAAGAGAGTTAGGATAGATATATAGATACTTTCTCCTAGTTCATTGAGAATAAAAGTTTGTACTGATATTGTTTAGAAAAGCTATCAGGTCTGCATCTTGTCCTCTGAATAACTACTATGAAGATAATCATATGCATTGTATTCATTATTGTAACCATCTTGTTTTGAAAGTGTTTCACTACTATTTTATCTTTTATTCTCATTAAAATGAGTAAAAACAAGTTTAAAAAATTAGGCTATCATGTGTAAACATCATATTGTCTTCTTGGTGTGAGAATTGAAAAAGCAAAATAAGATCCAAATTATATAATAGATTTTGTGAAATGTGAAGAATTTTTTTTCAAAGAAATGATGAACTTGGGTAAGGGAAAGGAGAAGAGAAGGAAGAGAAAAGGAAAAAAGTTAAAAAGTAGTTACATTACTAGTTTCATTACTTTATTGTAAAGAAAAGTTTATATTAATACATCATGTAACTATCTTTTTATATCTTGTGCTCTGTGTAACTACTTTGAAGGTAATAATATGCAATGTATCAATTTGTGTTATTTTCCTATTACTTGTTTATGAAATTTTGTTTTCTTTTTCCAAAAATAAAAACTGAAAATAGGCAAAAAAGTGAATAAATTGTTCTTTGTGAATAGTATTGACTATTACATTTAATAAATGAAGAAGAAACATTTCAAAGTCATATTTACTGCAAAAGGAAGAAATTCAAGTAGAATTGGGGAAAAGATATAGTACTTGAAATTGTATGTTCTTAACAAAATGTTGAATTTGATGTAGTATTAGTTATATGTACTACTCATAGTCTATATATTGCACATATTTAGAACATTAATAGTACACTATAGGATCTCATTGGTGTATTTCACTTTCTTTTGGACTATTTAATTTGAAAAACTCCTAAAATTTTCTTGTCTGCTAATAGAATGGTAGTAATTCATAAATTTTCTTTCTTTCTTTCTTTCTTTCTTTCTTTCTTTCTTTCTTTCTTTCTTTCTTTCTTTCTCTTTCTTTGTTTCTTTGTTTCTTTCTTTCTTTCTTTCCTGTGTTCTTTCTTTCTTTCTTTCTTTCTTTCTAAAAGAATACAAAATAATATTTGGACCCTCAAGATAGCTCAGTGGACTAAGTGCCTGCTGATGGAACAGCAGGGACCTGACATCACATACCATGCTGGTCCTGCCCCTGGGCTTCCTGAGCACCCAGGTTATTGGGTGCAGTGGGGCATGCCTGTAATCCCATCACTGGGGAGGCTGAAACAGAATGATTGATATGAGTCCGAGTTGCATAGTGAGCCCCTATACCAAATATATATAGGCAAATATATATAGATATTCATATTTCTATTCATATTTCAGATACAGTATGATATATATACTATACTACTAAACTACATATATACTATATATAGTATAATATATGTAGTATAAGTTATTCTTGCCCTCTGAATAACTACTATGAAGATAATAATATGCATTGGATTAATTATTGTAACCATCTTGTTCTGAAAGTCACTACTATTTTATCTTTTTTTCTCATTAAAATGAATAAAAAGAAATTTAAAAAATTAGACTTTCATGTGTAAACATCATATTGTCTCCTTAGTGTGAAAAATTGAAGAAGCAAAATAAAATCCAAATTATATAATAGATTTTGTGAAATGTGAAGAATTTTTTTACTTACATATGTAAAATACAAGTACTTACCAATTTTTGAAGTAGAAGATTGAACTTTCTGCATGGTCTCACCAATATTATTTGAAATGAGAAGCTATAAAAAGCTGTCTCATGTGTGGTAATGTTTTCTTAAGTCTGATCCCAGTCTTTTGAATTATCTATATCTTGTGCAAAAATTGAGAGTAATATGGACACCTGTTGATATATCAACATTTAACTAATTGCTGTACAACCTGAAGGACAATTGAACCTCTAAGTTCTTTTTTTTTTATTATAATAGAAATACAAATAGTGTCCTAAATCTAATATATTCAGAAACTAGACTGCAAATGTATACCCTTGTGGAAACAAACAAAAACTGAAGCAAGCTAAATTAACTTTCTCAGTCTACTTACTATCTGCCTCTTAGTTTGACTTCTGAGTTGTTTTTTAGAACAGGAGAGGTCTTTTTAAGTTCTGGCAATGCAAGACAACATTTATTTTCATGACTACTCTATCAAATTTAACAATCAAGCAGTAACAAAAGGCTATATATTTTCATGACATTCTTTCAGGAAATTGAAATATAATAACTTCATTCCCACGTATTTTCAAGGTCAGATATGCAATTCATGAAAACATCACATTTATGGTTCTATAATAGAGCAGTTGACTTTATGTACAAAACTTCTCTATAAGATTTATGATAAACAATCATGGATATATTTTATTTAATGTGATTCACAGTTGGGCCCCTACTGACTGAAAAGAGGCTTCTCTTCACTAGATAGGCTTGAATGGTTATAATTGTATGTAGGTAATATAAGTCATTTTTGCTTTTTCTAATTACTTCAGATTTTATTATGTTTTAGTGTTGGATTTAATGCCTTTCAAGTGTAAAATATATTGGTGTTAAAATACCCTACTATTATCATATGACTTTAAAGTGATATATTTTGATAATAAAAAGAATATGGGACATGTTAAAGATAATTATCACTGAAGCATAAACACATTTAGAAGACAATATGCAGAACTTTTATGCTTTTAAAAGTATTCTAAAACCAAATAAGTGCTTTTTACTTTGTAATACCACTTCTATTTCTTGAATCTTAACAGCAAAAAAGATTATCAATTTTCATTTTTCTCTGAAAGACTTCCTATTTGTATCTAAAAACAAAGCTATTAAATCGACTATGATTACTTATGTATTTCATATAGATATAAACATATGAAACATTAACTTTTTTAAAGAAAAACACATTATAACTTTTTTTTTTTTTTTTTTTGGTGGGACCAGGGTTCAAACTCATGACCTTGCACTTGCCAGGCAGGCACTTGTGCCACAGAGCTATCTCCCTGGCCCCCACATTATAACTTTAAAAGAAATAATATCACATGTGATTATAAGATGCATACTGTCTTAGTTGCTTTTCACTCGTTGCTGAGACAAATACCCGACACTCAAAATGAAGGAAGGAAAGGTTTATTTAGCTCACAGTTACTGGAGGTTTCAGCCCATATTCGGCTGGCCCAAGGCTGAGAGGAACAGAGCAGAAAGAATCCAGTTCATGGCCGCTGAACAGCAACAAAATGGCGGCAGAGGCAGACAATCAATCAGGGCAGCAGAGAGCAACAGCAACAGCTTGAGTATGTCTCTCTGTCGCTCTTTATATTACATTCAAGCTCTCTGCCTTAGGATATCCACCCTAGACCACATCCATAGTCTCAGCCTTACTCAAACCGATAATCCCATCACTACTACAACACAATCCCAGGGATCATGAATCAAGTATCAATCGATAGAAGCCACATCCCATGATTGCATGAGGCTTTGGGGGGAAAACTAGACATAAACCATAACACATACTTTTTATTTTGTCTTTTTTTTTGTAGAGGATAATAAGTGATGAACTGCATTATGATACACATAATCCAAATTGCCATTTCAACAAATAAAATAGTTCTAGAACTCTTTAATATTCTGAACATAAAGCCTATATACTACAACCTAGGAACCCAAATGTTTCTAACACTTATATAACAGTGAATCACAGAGTCTTATTATTGCAACATAATCTATTAACATACACTGTGCTAACCACAAATTAAAAAACATAAACCACTCCATAGACTTTAAACATCTAAAACACTGAAGAATATTGTGTTTTTTCTTACATAATCTTGGGACCTTTTCAGTATATTTCTCACGTGGCTCCACAATGTTTCTACATTTCTTTAAGAAATGACTGTTTCTAGGGGCCAGGGAGATAACTCTGTGGCACAAGTGCCTGCCTGTCAAGTGCAAGGTCGTGAGTTTGAACCCTGGTCCCACAAAAAAAAAAAAAAAAAAAAAACCTGTTTAAAGACTGTTTCTAATCCGTGAGCTTGCTGGAATGCTGGATTTCATGCAAGCATTTGTGTTCACCAGTGAAATAAATGACACTTTTGAAATTAGACAGCCCAAGATACAGCCCAATATCACATATACTCTAATAAAGGTGGAGAAACACACACACACACATACACACACAAACATGACACAATAGTAGATGTTTGAAGTGTATCCTTATTGCAATTATTGTATTCAATATCTAAATGAAAGTATTCATATCTTCAGCAATTGTACCTCAAAAATTATGAAAATTATTTCACCTATTAATGATTATGCACATAATAATATACACTTCAAAATTCACCATTGAAATGTAATTGATACTTCTAATTAAATTAGATAACACATACATATCAAGTAAATTTTATATGAAAATTGAAATGAAATTATTTTAGGACAAGGTCAATGAAAGGATGATTTACCAGGTTTCTTGTTTGTTTTATTGGGGTTTCTTGCATTTGTTCAGAATCAAACTCAGGACCTTGTGCTTGCCAGGCAGGCACTGTGCCATTGAGTGACATCCTCAGCCCAATTTTCAGTCATTTTACCTTCTTAATCCTAACATCCTTTAGCACCTCGCTATTGTCATCCTCCGTATTTCTTCAGTGAGAGATAACACATGCTCCTGGATTTTCTTGTGTCTGAAGGGACATAATATAGAATATGGCAGGAAAATTGTCATCTTTGGCTCAAGATAACTCTTACTGGGTAGAAGGAGAAACCTGATATCCCACTTATATTCGGAAGGCATGAAGAAAGGTATTTCAGTCAGTTGTGCTGGCACGCATCCGCAACTCTAGCTATGGAAAGAGCCAAGGCCAAAACATTCCAACTTCCAATCCAGACTAAACAATCTAGTGAGATTCTGTCTCAATAAATAAATGGGTATTAAAACAAGGAAGAAAAGAAAACGAAATTATTCCTAAATAGTTTAGACTTACTCCAAAATAAACTTTTGGAGATTCTATGAAGAGGCACATATCACAGAGGACTTCAAGTGAAGAAGCACAGTGTAGGAAAAAACCCCAAAAAACTAGAAGTGGGCAACTCATTTTTCTTTTTTAAATATAATTTCAATTGGCATGAGAAATTGCAAAATATTATGTATTTACATCATACAACTTTGAGTTTTGAGTATATATACATTACAGAATGACTAAATCTTAGTAAAATAAGCACTGCCTCATGTAATTATCTGTCATGCTGGTGGCAAAATACACAATATATACTTTTATATATTGCATTAAAATATCATATATATATATATATATATATGTATATATATATATGTATATATACGTTCAGTAGAGCTCTTGACCTTAATTTCACTGTCTCAATGAGGCTGTATCTGTTTTGTTTGTTTTTTATTTTACCACAAATGAAACTCAGGATCTTGTGCTTGCTAGACCCTGTTCTACCAGCTACACCTGTAGTCTGATGCTGTGCTCTTTGACCAACCTTGCCCACCTTCTGATCTCTTTTGGACACCATTATGCTCCTAAATGTCTGGAATTCAATATTTCCAGTTTCCACATGCATATCAAGTGATCTTTGCTTTTCTGTGTCTTCCTTCTTTTACTTAACATATAATCTTTTGTTTTCAAAATAATAAATGCATATCAAAATTTTACCTAATACAAAAAATTATTTCTTAAAATAGCAAAAGGTACTTTTTTATTAAAGATGCTAAATTTGGGGCCAGGAGATAGCTCAGGGGCACAAGTGCCTGCCTGACAAGTGCAAAGTCCTGAGTTTGATCTCTAGTTTTAAAGAAAAAAAAAAAAAAAAAAAAAAAGATGCTCATTTTGAAATACTTCATGACGCTAATGTTGTCCACATTTATGCAATTTTATTAGCATAAACTCAGATGTGTAACTTGAAAATCCAGTAATAAATTTAAATTTTATAATAAATATATAATTATGAATAAAAGTAAAAACTGCAGAATAAAAAACCAAATATGTAAACCTCTCAAAAAGTTGAACTAATTAATCAAATATCCCCCCTAAAGTACCACAGTCCAGTAAGTTTTTCTGGAAGAATACATATAAAATTTGGCACAGGAATGTTTCCATGTCTCAAGACATATTAAAATCAAGCCTAATACATCAGAACAACATATAAGCCATTTCATTTGCTCTATCTCCCTTAAGACAATAAACATTTTTGTTTGCTTAAATCCATGCTGGGATGAGATCCAAGATGGGAGGGAACAGAAAGGCAATAAATAGGACATATGTCTTTGTAGATTAATATCATTCCAAAACCCTAAAGAACTGTTATTTTGCCTTTCAGTGCATCAGAGCCACTTTTCCTGAAGCTGACAGACCTCTTGTTGATATAATTTTAAAGGGATCATAGCAAACTGCTTTAACTTAACAAAGGGATGTATTTCAGGAAAATTCTATCTTAAGGTTAATTTGAAACAGTTTTAATGTTCTTACATGAACCAAATGCATAGCTTTAAAGTGTCTGTTTTCAGCCTCTTGAAACAAAATGCAAGCATTGTGTTCCTAATATGGATAATGTGAAGATTACACAAGATCTTTTACATTTGTTATTTTATTTATTTGTTTGCTTGTTTATTTTTTTATTTTTATTTTTTTGCAGAACCAGGGATCGAAGCCAGGCGTGGTGGCGCACGCTTGTAATCCCAGCACTCGGGAGGCTGAGGCAGGAGGATTGGTACGAGTTCGAGACCAGCCTGGGCTACAAAAGTGAGCTCAGGACCAGCCTCAACTGCATAGCGAGACCCTGTCTCAAAAAGACAAAAAAAAAAGAAAAGAACCAGGGATCGAACTCAGGACCTTGCACTTGCCAGGCAGGCACTTGTGCCCCTGAGCTATCTTCCTGGCCCCTGTTATTTTATTTTAAAGAAGAAAAAAAAATAAGACAGAAAGCAGCATATCACATTAAAGTAGTGATGAACTTCAAAACAAGAATAGAAAATTAACAATGGTTGTTATATTAGGTATTGTTTCATTCCAATGTGCCACTAAGGTTATCAGACACAGGCATGCATGACTGATCAATCAAACATTAACTTTTCCTTTCAAAAATCTTATTTTTTCCTTTGTCATTTTTGCTTTTTATTATTTAATTTATTTTGAAGAGAATATAAAATAATATGACACTAGAGACGATACACACTTAAAAGAATGAGATTAAAGGTATTTATGTTATATTGCACGTTGTTGTTATCAATTACAGATTACAGATATTAGCTTATAGAATTGGTCAAAGTAAAAAAAAAATTAGACATTAACTGGTTTCTTCAAAAGGCTGATAGAAATGAGAAATATAATCACCTCAGCTATCCTGTGTATATACTAGCATGATTTTCCCCTTGTTTTTCTTATCTTTCTCCTTTCCCCAATCTGCACTGTTTATTCCTTATGTTCAGTTTCTTTCCACTTTGCTATCTCTATTGTACCTTTTGTATTGGATATTTTGTATTGGATATTTTGTATTGGATATAGGATATTTGCACATGTACATCTGATTTATTTCATTTGTGAGTATACCTTTTAGTTGCATCAATTTACCTCTAAAAGCCTCTTTATAGCTGAGTGATACTCCATTGTATAAAATTACCACATTATTTTTATCTATTCCTCAAGAAATGGCATTTGGGTCATGTCCAAGATTTAGCTATGACAAGTTGTGCTGCTATAAACATGGTTGCAAATACCTCACTGTGTATAATATTTTTAGTTCTTTTGGAAAGATACCAAGAAAGGGAATAGCTGCAATGACCTAAACTTCCAATTCTAGTTTTGAGGAGTCTCCTAATTGATTTCTCCAGTGATTGTACTGGTCTACATTATGACCAATAATGTATAAGGGTTCCTTTTCCCCTACAGCCTCTCCAGGATTTGCTTTGGTTGATTTTTTTGATAGCCACTCTTTCCGGGATAAGATGATATCTTAATATTGTTTTAATTTGCATTTCTTCAATGATCAGTACTGTGGAACTTTTTTTTTTTCATGTCTTTGTCATTTGTATTTCTTCCCCTTAGAGTTGTTTATTCATTTCAGATGGCCATTAATGGATTGAGTCTTAGAATTTTGGAAGCTGGATTCTTTTCTAGTTCTTTATATATTCTAGAGGTGCTTGTGTGAGTGACTACTTAGTAATGTTTTTTTTTTTTTTTTTTTTTTTTTTTTTTTTTTTTTTTTTTTTTTTTTTTTTTTTTTTTTTTTTTTTTTTTTTTTTTTTTTTTTTTTTTTTTTTTTTTTTTTTTTTTTTTTTTTTTTTTTTTTTTT